>JBCAUI010533184.1:0-11211 GCA_038406195.1 Haplosyllis anthogorgicola | reverse complement strand
TTTCATGCAGTTTTTGGGGATTTTTGCGCTAAAATCGGGGAAAAATTGGGGCGCCCCAAGGTTGGCGCCCCCCCCCCTACGAGAAATCCTGGATCCGCCACTGTTAAGAATGCCACTAAAAATTTCAAACTCACTGTGACTCGCAATGGCAAAAGCGCGTCCACACACACATACACACACACGCAAACACACATACACGTACTCACAGAGTTTAATTTAATAAAGTGAACGTATCAGCAAATCTAAATTATGGACATTGCAGATTTTTCAACAAATCTAAGGATAAAGCGGAGAGGAAATCAATCATTTTCTTCATCCAAAATCTTCATTTGAAAAGGTAGGTGTTGGAGATACAGAAAACAAACGAGAAAAATTACCCAGGTAGGCCAGGTAAAGAGTCTATCATGTTGGCGTACCAGCGGAGATCTAAGGTCAAGCCATCCTCACCTGCCACTCTCACCCGGGGGGGGTCCATCTGCCAGGTCAACCAGGCATGCCAGCAAAGGTCCAAGGTCAGGTGGCCCTCACCTGCCACTCTCAGCTGGGAAGGGGTCTGACTGCTTGGTCTACTGGACATGACAGCGAGTGGTCCAAGGTTAGGCCACCTCACCTGCCACCTATCCTTACCCATCAAAGGAGTCTATCGTCGCTTCACGTGATAGACTAATAATCCACAAAGCTCAATCCTTTTTGTCACGATTTGTGAGGAAACATAACTGGCACGAACCCTGATCGTATAACTTATGTAAAGAAATATTCATGAATGAAATATTACTGTTCTTCTGCCGAGTATAAACTTTATTGTATACTACTCATCTTGCACCTGTGTCTTTCAGGAATAACTCAGTTGGTCCAATAGAGAGTGATAACGAACAATCATGTAGCATTTGTCTGAACATGATGGATATCTCTCTCAAGAACGTTGCAATGATCGTAAAATGTCAACATAAATTTCATCTTCATTGTCTCATGACATGGCTCGGAAGACGAAACATTTGTCCTATGTGCAGACATCGGATACCATACGTTTACAAACATGTACAACTGTTGCTTCCAGATGATCCGTCTAATACTCCAGAGACCAAGATTTCAATTATTACAGATATTCGTTTTCATTAGAACAGAAGCAGCTAGATTTTGAACCCGTGTAGAGTATTGAAGTGACAATAAAATAGACAGTAAAGTAGAAAAAAATTAAATTCCTTAGTTTTACCATATTTGTCTCGGAGGGATCTTCCCCGATGTCACTTTGAATCGAACTTGAGTACATTGTTGTTTGTTATCGGCGCACACATCATGTTTATTTCCCGTCAGATGCTGCCACAAACGTTTGGCGATGGAAAAGACCTCTACTTTAGTACTTAAGTTCAGCACACCATCACAGAATTTTAGTCATGAAATTGCTCTTGATAACACACAATTCGTACCCTGCTGTAGCCGACTTATGTGTAATCCGGTACATTGTGTATTACATTCAATATTCTGGTCTAGTGACCCAATGCCTCTGTCACAGTTAGAGGCCGAAACTTAATTAGGACTAAACAGATCTAGATCAAATTATACATAAATTTTACTTTTTGATATAAGCGACATCTGGGACAGGCATCTTGTCCGATATTAACTCATTGAGATAAACATGCATTGAAGTGGTTAGAACTAATTTCAACCTATTGTAGCATTTACTTATTTAAATTTTACTTAAATCGCACTGCTGTACGTTCAACCGTTTGAAGTTGCAAAAAGGTAGGTGTTTTTAGCCATGTGATGACATTACATTCAACTGAACATCATTTAACCCTTAACCCTTAAAGGACCTTATAGAACATTAGTTGCTACTTTTGTCAATAGCTTCAGGACCACCACATTTCTAAACCAAAATGTTCTTCAGACCCACACTCAATAGTTATTTTTAGACTTTGTAACAATTCCTACAAAATTGTAATATATTTTGGGAAGATAGTTTTCTTGGATGAGATGAGTCAAGGGAGCATCCAGCCCTGAGACCCCCTCCAAGGACCAATGCCCACTCTTGGTCAAGGGGGCATCCAGCCCTGATGCCCCCTCCAAGGGCCAATGCTTACTCATGTTTGAGTTGGTGTCCAGCCCTGACACTCCTCCAAGGGTAAACCACATACTGTAAGGGTTAATTGTCTTCAAGGGTAAACCATGTACTATTTGCCAGATCTGCATACAACAACTCTTAAGCCCTAATAACAACAAAGTTTATACTACCTTGAAACCCAACAACAACAAAAGTTGATAGTTGGTCCTAAAGGTATGTATGTATGGTAACTGAGGGACACAGCCAGTACTTGCAGGGGGCATCAAGGCTGGATGCCCCTCATCCAAGAGTGGGCATCAGCCCTTGGAGGAGGCATCAGGCCTGGATGCCCCCTCAACCAAAGAGTGGGCATCAGCCTTCAGAGGGGGTATCAGGGCTGGACACCCCCTTGAACAAGAGTGGGTGTCAGCCCTCAGAGGGGCATCAGGCCTGGATGCCCCCTTGACCAAGAATGGGCGTCAGCTCTTGGAGGGGGCATCAGGGCTGGATGCCCCCTCAACCAAGAGTGGGTGTCAGCCCTCAGAAGAGGCATCAGGGCTGGATGCCCCCTTGACCAAGAGTGGGCATTGGCCCTTGGAGGGGGTCTCAGGGCTGGATTTGCCCTCAACTCATCTCATCCAAGAAAACTATCTTCCCAAAATATATTACAAATTTGTATGAATTGTTGCAAAATCTAAAAATAGCTACTGAGTGTGGGTCTGAAGAACATTTTGGTTTAGAAATGTGGTGGTCCTGAAGCTATTGACAAAAGTAGCAACTATTGTTGTATAAGGTCCTTTAAGGGTTAAACGTTGCTCTTGCTTACATTGATCACGCTTTGTCGTTTGTAGTGACAAAATTAAGGCTTTAAAATGGTTTGCTGCCAAGGAAAAAGTAGAATTGGTCGAGAAGGAGATGTTAGAAAACGTACAAGAAGATAATGTAATAGTTAAAGTAATGTATAGTGGCGTGTGTGGATCTGATCTGCTCCTTATGCAGAAGAAGATGGATGCCGTGGATGGAGTAATTCCCGGGCATGAGATTTCAGGTAAATAGAGCAAGTAGGCAGCAAAGTACATCATCTGGAACCAGGAGATAATGTGGTGGTGATGCCGCAGAGTTATTGTGGGAAGTGTCGGTTTTGTCTAAGAGGACAAGTGAGACACTGCACGGAAAAATGATTATGTAGGCTTTGAAAGAAATGGAGGCTCGGCGGAATATTGTGAGTTTCCAGCGTACCAGGTTTATAAGCTTCCAGAAACTTTAGATCTTAAATATGATCTGTTGTGTCAACCGTATTCATGCGTTGCGGTCGGCTGGGACAACAATGGTGTGGTGCCGGAAGATGCCCAGGTGCTTGTGATGGGAGCAGGTATTATTGGCTTATTGTGGTCTTGTCTTTTTCATCATCATGGCTACAAAGATGTTACCATCACAGAACTGTCAGCAGAGAGAAAACAAATTGTGGATGGCCTGGAACTTGGATATTTTGTCTGGCATCCCGACCAGATAAAGGAAAGATTTTCTACTTGTAAGGCAGATCTGGAAGGTTTTGATGTAATCGTAGATGCCACTGGATCAACGAAAGCTTTAGCGGATGCCTTCCAATGGTTGAGAAGAGGAGGCAAGCTGAACATGTTTGGCTGTTGTCCCAAGGATGCTAAGATGCCGGTTGTCCCAGCAGAAATTATGATGAAGGAACTTACTATTACTGGAACTTTATTTAATCCATTCATATTTCCATCAACCGTAGGTCTTGGAGTTCATGGAGATGCCCGAAAAATATCTGAACTATGATAAGATGGGTATTAAAATATTCAAGATAGACGAGCATCAAAAAGCCTTTGATGAACTCAAAGCAGTTAGAATTTCGAAAGCGGTGTTTCAGATCGGCCAAGAATGACCAAAGATTTATGATTTATATATTTGCTTAAGAAAACGTGGGATGTAAGGATGATATTTTAAACTGCATTTAATTACATGAAGACTCGATAAAATTATAACTTTTGAGTGAAAGACATTTATTGTTATCATTGCATGTTTACATTTTGTGTGGGAGTTTATGGGAATCTGTTCTATTCGTATGTAGATGAAACACTTAATATCCTAGAACACTAACACTTGAATTTAACCGTTCATATCAACGTATCTGTGTTTATCCTACATAATTAAGGATTATCAACCCTCATCTGATGGCTTACTATCTTATTACGTTACTCGTAATTCCCACCGTTACATTATTAAAGAGAATCATAATACTTGTGTGAATGCACATTTAAAGATAATACCGATGTGTGGCAAGCTATGACACTCAAATCACTAAATTCCTATTAAAAGTTTAGAGCCGAAATTCAAAAGCACACCATGGAATTCTTTTGTTTCCTCTTTTGTTCTGTACCCTTAACTTTTAATAGGAATTTCTTGATTTGAAAGTTAAAATACAATTTAATCGCAAGAAGCCTTTGTGATATACCGATACTACCTTCCCTATGTATGTAAAAAATTATAGAGTCTGTGAACCGCAGTGTTCTACATTCCTTCTTCTACTGGTACATAAATTGAATTTTGTAAAAAAAATTGTGCTATATTTTGTATACAATTTAATAGTAAATAAATTTGATTTTGAGCTTTGATTTTTTAGTAAATAGAATTATTGGAGCTACATATTCGGGTATCAATTTGACATGAAGAGGTAATAAATATCTATGTAAACCTGTACAATTGCGTAAGTTCCAATGGATTGTATTGAACACTAGTGTTTTAGGTGGATACTATTTATATACAGTTTTTACACAATACATCACAGTCAATTGACGAAAACGTGTTTTAAATACTGACAAATATCTAATGTTCATCACACAATGCCTTGTTTAGCATGCTTCCCTCAGAGATCAATCTAAACGCTTTCTTGCTGACTATTCTCTCGTCTGTTGAACGGCAGACGCATTGAGTTCATCTTTCAAAAATGCATCAAATCCCTCCTCTTCAAGATATAAACTCACTGTCAGTGGGTATTCCAGCAAATATACTAACAGCAGTAATCAGTACCAGACATATAAAGATAACAAAGCATATTCTGTCTAAGATAATTGAGACCGTTCTCCATTCGTCCTTCGCCTGCAGTTCAACGGCTGAAACATCGTCCTTTTTGTTGACGAACTGCATTAAATTGTCTAATCGTGTTTCTATATTATAAAGGACTTCAATGACGTCTGATGTTGCGAAGCGGCTGTCTGTTTGGTTCATGGAATGTCTGTCTGTCATCTCTATTGACTGAGGTGAAATGTCGTGGATATCCAGGCGTAGCCTTCCGTTTTCGGCGAGTGTAACGCTCGTATCTCTTGGTTGAGTGCCTGATGACTGAACACACCCATTCTCTCTCCTAGGCAACATCTTGCTACCAGCCTGAAATTATAACCTAATAAATCAGACCACATGCAGACAGACACATCGCTTGATGGAAGCTAAGATAATAAAATTAGTCTACAGTATGCTTGAAAAATCACATCAGGGTAATATAATTGTTTTATAAGCTTTAAGTTGTCAAGACAACGATTCGGCAGAGCTCATCAATTAGTCTGCTGTGCATTCAAAAGTGACACAAAACCATGTTTAGACTTTTCAGTAAAATAACAAAATCTGTACACTGAACAAGTAAACGACTGAAATTCCTAATGGTGTTTATACGAACAGACTGCCAATGATAGCTTCCCTGTATGAAGCTTTAAAAAGTAACATTATACAGTTAGTCTTCAGCTGTTTTTTCTTTCTAGATCGTAGAGTCTAAATAACAGGTCCCTGTAGTTTCTATCATACCTGCGATTTCCCTTCCTTTCTAAAGCAATTTCGTAGAGATCTTGAAGGTGGTGTTTCCATAAAAACAAGTCTGGCTGTGTAATCCAGGACGAGCTTCCTGATCCATACAGGAGGCCTGTGAGATCCATGTCCCTTGAAGTGGCAGTTAACAATGAAGATAGACGTTCCAACCGAGAGGGACAGTAGTACGATTGTGGCTCCGATAAACTTTTCTGCAAAGGCAATAGCTGAACATGTATTATAAAGTTCCCCTGGTTTTGTCACGTCAGGGATTCGGAAGCTTGTCTAAATTTCTGCATGCAAATCCTTCATTATATTGAGAGCCCTTCCTATAAACTATTCTTGGTGGCACGGAATGAAGAAGAATCTGCATACGAAAAATGTAAACAAACTCCAAATTGTTAAGGTGACATGATTGGCAACACTTTGAAAATAAGATGCTTCTGATTCAGTAATTTGATCAATGTTATTACGGAACAAAATGTAAAGGCAATTTTTATTTTAAGAAACCCAACAATTATGTTGCGACTGCACTGAATACAACTCTAGCAATGATGTGCAAATATCAAAAGCAAAGCAGTAAGGGGCGTATTAGTAAAGCACACACCATCGAATTACAGTGACATTGTTAAAAGCAGCTCCATCCAGGTTCTCGGGTATCAGACAAATTTGATTAATGTTATTACATTGTGTACAGACGACCATACCTAAGAGAGGAACTACTTCTGAAGTGGGAGGAATGTTCTCCATGACAACCAACATAAACACTGTCATAGCAAGTAAAACGGTCATTGCCAACGACACCTACAGGTGACAAAAAACGACGCTTATGCTTAAACGTGACGTGAATAAAATTGCCGAATCATAATATCAGGACTTGATATCAAAGGTGACTTCTATGGAATTATTTGATACCTAGTTCTGATATTATGTTTTTGTGCAGATACTGAAATTGTCTTCAAAAGTTTAAAGAATCGTATTTATAAATATGAAGTTTGTCACAAGCTAGCGAGCGTGAGGCAAAATGGGAGCGCCCGTGCAATCTCACATTATCGCCACTCGCAAATGGGATGATGTGGCATTGACACTAGTTTGGGTTAAGAATCGTCCGTAGGTCCAAACCACAAAGTGTCAAACAAATGTTAGTTATCACAATAACTCGGGTTAAATTTGAAGACAATTTCATCCCTTGTTGTTGATTTCCATACACTACAAACCTAGTAGTGGGACTACTTCTGATGTTGCTGGGATTTTTTCCATCACTCCAAGTAAAAATACCGTCATGGCTAGAAGTACTGTCATTGCCAACGATACCTAAATGTACACCATGAGTACCTTTGCTTTTGTCGATGAAATCCAAAAGTGAAACAAAAAGATTTCCACCACGAAAGACCTAATTTAGCACCAATCATAAGTGGAATTTTTTTGCAATTCTAATAATTTGAAAAATTTCTTCTCACATTTTCCTTACTGAAAATTAACATGTACGAGAAATCTTTGTACCGGATCGATACTCTTACCTTTTCACCTGACTCTGGAGGTAGGCAAAATGCTAATGATCCGATAAATATGAGAAGAAAACACGGGACTACGAGGTTATAGATGTAAAACAGAGGGCGCCTCCTGCAAAAAGGAATATTTGACATGCATTAAATGTAATAACTTTTATTTAAGTCTGCAGGTAGAACGTGCTTGCGTGCGAAAGTTACATTTACGAACAGGAAAAAAATGACCGTAGTCAGAGAGGAATGTCAGGTTTAACTACTGATAAATGACATAAACGGTTACAAATTTAATGGAAACCGGGAGTGGTTTGTTAAGCAAGTTAACGTTAATGGCAACTCAGCACTGGCATTGGATTTTTTTTATTAAATTTCAGATAATTTTGTAATCATTTGTGAAGTGGGGAGAGGCAACTTTAGGCGAACATCAACCTGATGACTAGTGTACAGGTGACATCTGGATAAGATTCCGGACAGCAAGAGTAGTGTACTTCATTCCTTACGCACGGCGCATCCACAATGTCCCATTCACCGTTAGTGATGTAATTGTCTCGCATGACCTTTGGTGAGAATGCCGAAACATTCACTTCTTGACCATGGTAGGTCCATGAACCCAGCTTCAGGGGACATTGCTAAAATTACCAAAAATTTCCAGCTGTCATTTTGCTACTGCTTAAAAGCTATTGATTTAACACATCTGCGTATTTCAAACAGATTATTCCTGTCCTGGCATGGTCATCTGGGATTGACTTATTGTCATGTTTAATCTATATTGATGGGTAGTGATACTACAGTAGAACTCCTCTTGAAAGGGCAGCAAAAATTTAAAGGTAAACTGCCCGTAAAACTGGAGTGCCCTCTCAAAAGGGTTTTGATACTTGATCTAAAAGGTGTTAGCATGACTTAAAATCAATCGTCACGAAACAAAATTCCAAAATGAACATGTTTTTATGAAGAATTACCACTAATGTTATTCAAATACAGTATATTTGTAGTTATTTGGGAAAAACTGTGGTCATTCTGCCAACAATTACTGTTGTGTAAATGACTTGTTTGCACCCTTACCTGCTAAATATTGCAAAAAATTATTGGGTTTTTTTAGGGAGAATTTGAATAATCTTCTGCCCTTATAACAGGGTGCCCTTAAAATAAACATGAAATACTAGAAAAGGCAAAAAACTTGAATGAAAATTGCCCGTATAAGTGGAATGCCATTTCAAAAGAGTGCCCTTTCAAGAGGAGTTCTACTGTATCTTCCTGCTGTGTTTAATATGGATATCTTTCTGTGTAATTGTCTAAATTATGGGTCACCAACCAGTTGTATTGATGGTCACAATTCAATCTTTATGATGCATTGTTAAGAAAACAGTAGAAGCCAATAACTGCACCTGGACATCAAAAGGATACAAATCAATGTTGATTTTGCAGGCAGACTTCAGCAGGGCTGGGGTGGTCCAAGAAGCCGTTCCATCGGGAGCCAGTTCTATATTAGTATCAGAAAGTAGTTCCACTGCTGTCCTCTCCTCATCAACACTAAAAATATGTAGTTCAAAATGATACTTTAAGAACAACTCCATGAGGCCAATGACGTTGCGATCGGTGGGTAAGAAGTCGCTAAAGTTTGACAGACATATCATAAAATTGTTTCTTCTTTGACCGTTTTGTCTTTATTCATGACCCGTATGGTGCTAGCAATGTGAGTGTAATAGCCAACAAAGGAATCGCAAGCCAAACTTTACAACTTCTAAAGTTGAGGCATATGATAGCATAATGGACGGACACTAAAGCGTTATTCTCGTTCACCTTTCATTGAAAGTGTGATTAACCGACCAGTTCGACAGGCTTGTAACGCATTACGGCAGCGTTCTATGAGAAAAACAATCAGCCTTTAAATGGCAGCATTTGGTCTTTAAAAGACCAGACAGTTTGAGATGCTGACAAATTGTATTTTTACTCATGTTAGTACAATATACAATAAGATACATTTAAATACATATATAAAATAAATACAAGTAATTTGGTCCAAATGTTATGCTAATACAAACTGTCAAAATACCTACATGATTGATAACAATGTGAGTACAGTTCAGGGAATTATTACGATCGCTAATATAGGGTATAATTTTCATGTAAGTGCCAATCAGACAGAATTTAACAGCTTGTGACGGAGATTAATTATAATAAAATGACGCCCTTGAAAGTCTGCACATTTATACTGTCGGCGTCAGGCATCAGACCAACAAGTCGCAACGTTAAATTGGTCCATGAATAGCAACAACAACGAAATGAAGATCTACATATTAGATATCATCAATCCAATGTTTGCTGGTTGTGTTATGTATGCATTATCCATCATACTTTTAAACCGAATTTGTTGAAAGTATTAATGTGATTTGCGGCTGAATTCATCACAGATTGGTTTCCAGATCTATTGGACTGAACACAGATTAATTGTACATGCATTGAAATACTGAGATCACGGGGCAAGTGGTACGGCGGTTGGGATAGCAGCGAAATGAAGATTAATTTCCATTTTTATTTGAAAATTAGCCTTCTTTAAAGGGGTTTTTAACGCCTACTGTTAATTTTGGCGGCTTGTGGCGCGATATATTTCGGCAGCACACATCGACATACCGGCTTACGTTCGTAATTGCTGTACAAAAATATCTGAAGCCTGTATCTGAAGTGTTTGAAGCCTATTTGTTTTTTCGTGGACCAGGGTCCATTTGTGAAGCCACTGATTACCCCAGTTATGACCCTCTCCATGGGTTTTAAAGCCAGGGTGCAGTACATGGAATTCGTATCAGAAGTTAAACAATAGCACATCAAAAGCACAGCGTGAAATTTTTTTGTTCTCTCCTTTGTTCTCTTCGTTTCCAAAATGATACGATTTCTGTGTCCTGGTTCTCTCTCCTGTACTCTTTGAAACCTGTTTTTTCTGGTATAGTGTGTAGACCGAGATAAAACGACAGAAAAATATTGTCATGTACGAATGTCCTATTCATAACCATGCTCTGACACCTTTATCATGTATCCATTCACCGGTCTGAAATCTTACACAAGACTGTTAGAAAAGACAACACAAATCACAACAAAGAAACCGGATCGAACAACTTGTTTCGCAAATATTGCTCTCAAAGAAATTACACTTTTTATGTGTTTGGATTTTCTTTTCTTAAAGCGAAACATGCTCAAAATAAATCTCCCGCAAATCTTCTCATTATTTATGCATTGTCATTAAGGTTAATAGCCATGTAGTTTGCTTACATAGATTGATGCAGGAAAAAGTTCGACGAATTTTCTAAAGGAAACTTAGGCAGTACATAATAACATTAGATTTTGCTCCCTTGAAAGATAGTGGGAATGTCGGTCTGGCACAGAGTGTTTGTAATGTCTAGGGGGAGAGATACATGCCAAAACAGAAATCTATACCAAATTATAAGAGTTCTACCGGGAATTCAAACAATCAAGTAAGCTTTGATTTTGGATGCAGTGCAGTATATTTAAACTGCCAAGACATCTCTGTTTATTGAAAAAAAAAAATCATTAGGCAATTATTCTGTAATCAAAGGCGTCAACAGTGGTGGTTTTAGAAGGCATGTTATTCACGAGTCTTCTGCCTTCAAGAGCAACAGTAAATGGTACTTTGTTAAGGCAACTTTTTACCCTTCTAACTATTAAAAAATGATGTTTTCGTAACCTCGACATTTTAGACTCTAAACATCACGGTAGGCTTTTACCGCCCGCGTATGCGGGAAGGTAAATGTTTTCAGTCCTCTGTGTGTGTGTGTGTGTGTGTGTGTGTGTGTGTGTGTGTGTGTGTGTGTGTGTGTGTGTGTGTGTGTGTGTGTG
>JBCAUI010533173.1:0-11211 GCA_038406195.1 Haplosyllis anthogorgicola | reverse complement strand
AGTAATACATCTATCGGATTGAGATGAATTCACCTAGAAATACAGACAATACGTCCGAGAGGAATCTTATTAATTTGGACCTGAGCATATTTCGCACTATCCAAAACCAGAACGCTGATTCTGAATATTACACGGTTACATAGCTACCCTCAAAAGAACGATCCACTAAATAAGATCAACGAAATAAGATCTACACTCAAATAATGATCTTTGAGAATAAATAAGAGGATACATAGGTGTCCATAAACCTGTCAAATATAGTCTGTATAATTAAATATATGTCCAGGAATAAGACACAAAATAAAAATAAAAACAAATAAATAAATA
The DNA here is from genome assembly GCA_038406195.1 of Haplosyllis anthogorgicola. Classification (NCBI taxonomy): domain Eukaryota; kingdom Metazoa; phylum Annelida; class Polychaeta; order Phyllodocida; family Syllidae; genus Haplosyllis; species Haplosyllis anthogorgicola. The sequence goes on along the minus strand of JBCAUI010533173.1, from coordinate 10,884 downwards.
AATAAATAAATAAATAAATAAATAAATAACAATACAAAGAAACAACTAACAACTGTTAGTTTAAGTGACAATTTTTCCAGGTTTTAAGGAGAGCATAGGTGTACATGTAAGATATGAGGTATCTTGGATTAATAGTGTGGTCAGGGCAAATGTGTACATATGACACAGGGCGCCAATTCTATAAGCTCTTTGGTATAAATACCAAAGAATATTAATGATATGTACAAGTGCAAACCCCGTGAAAATAACATTCTCTAACATGTCGGTGAATAATTTCAACTGGCACATCCAGAATGCATAAATGAATGGAATGAGATTTTATTTTTCACACTACACAATTATTGCATTAACTCACCGAGTCACATTATTAGTACGCCCATTACGGAATTTAATTGTGGACATGAAGGTATAATCCATTTATTGCGGCCATCACTGAAATGCTCAACTGTCGGTACAAATTACTGATGTCGGGCAGAGCAACAAGGTGTGGCATACAATTTTACGTAACATACGAAGTACCACTGCGGTACTGATACTGCGGAACTACAATGGGATTTGGGATCATTGAGCAGCAGCACATGCCTTAGATTGCTAAAATTAGACCTCACAGTAATGAATGCTGCTACCATATATGGCTCATGGCAGTGCTATTAAAGTATAGTAGACTAAATAGCACTAGCTACGTAACTGGTCTTTGATGTAGCGCAAGTAAATTCAATCCGTAATGGATTCAAGTGAATTTTGACCACTGGCTCAACTTGACCATTTGTTGCAATTTCCTTTAGTACAAACATGTAGATTAGCTACCTGAGAGATCAAAAGTACAATACGGAGAGAGGTTCTCCAATCACGCTGATTAACAAAGTGATATTGCGTACACCAATACACATGTCATCTACATCTATTATTTTCTAATTAAGCAAGAGATTAATCTGCTTTCTGTGTAATCATTACTCGAGGGTCAGTGATGTTTCGTCTTAGAACACAATTCCATCTTTTCGAATTTCGTTCCCTTTCTACTTGATTTTATAAAGTTTCATGTATTTGTTATTTACCATAAAAACATAACACAAATTAATGGGAACTGTAAAGTTTTACAACAATTTTACACATAGAGAAGTGCAACAGATAACCATTCCACTTTTGCCTTTATTCTTGTGACATCAATAGTTCCCACACTGAACAATACTTACACAATACTCAACAATATCTCTACATGGCGATTTAATCTGAAAGACTCTTCAATGTACGTATACGGACTGTGTACCACAGTGTATTATGCTTAAATGCCTGTAGACACGGATACGTCAAAAACATACTGGTCTTTTACCAAATCGTCACCAGTATGCGATATGTAGTAAACTCGGTACAATAAAAAGTTATGTGTAATATAATCTGTCATCCTCAAAGCAGTAATAACCCACAAGTTTACTTACAGTAGCACCTGCTTTGAACGGTCACTAAATTTTGCAATGAAAAGTGGCCATAAAACACGAGTAACCTTACAAAGGAGAGGTGTCATGGTGGATGGTTACTACTATTCTCCTAATATTTATTAATTTGCTATTTTTATTACATTGAAAATGAAACTACATGATAAATGTACAAGAAAGATATCAACAGTTATCAATTTATAAACAAACTTATGCATTTCGAGGATACATTATAAATGTTTTTGGTTAGTTTTGGTGGGAAATGCTACAAGATGTTTTAAAAATGCTTTATGAAACATCATAAAGATTAACAAAAATAACCACAGAATGGGTGTAAATGACCAGATTTGGTGGCCTTATACCAGGGTGGCTGTAAATAAACATGAAATACAGGAAGTTACAACCAAAACTGGCCGTATAATGTAAGTGACCGCCCAAAGCAGTGACCGTTCAAAGCAAGTTCTACTGTACAAATAAACAAAAACAAATTGGTGTTTCTGGATATAAACGTGACAGAGCCACTGAAACAAATTGAGAATTCAAATTGTTCCGTCTTTTGGCAACCAAGTGTGATTTAAAAATCGCTAATGTCAATTATATCGGACATTAGACTGTCTTGAACCAGACAGAAATGAAAGAAATATTTAACAAGAATGTCTTTTAGTTGGAAGCCCACCATCCGTTTCTCAAACGGTCATTGACATTAAATTTGACCCATATCTTGGGTATTGGTCATAAATGTAAGAACATGATACATGTATTAGTCGACAGCAATCAATAACTGGGCAATTGTATTGCTGTGACCTTGATCCAATGACCTGGCTCCTTTTAGTAAAATGGACCCAGATATTATGAAGATGTAACTCCGTATAAAAAATGAAGTCTAGTTTCTTGGTCAAACTGCCCATGTAGGCGAGCAGAAGAACAGACACACAGAAACACACAGACGTTACCTTCCCGGCCGGTTATAAAAGTGCAAAACATTCACCAAAAAGGGAGCTAGCAAAGAATTCGCAAGTATGAAACTTTACCCTGAGACATAATGTATTGATTTGCGCCTGTTTTTCCTCCGAGCACAAAGACCAACAAAGGAGGATATAAAACATAATTTTCTTCTTCCCCTTATTCTAATTATGATATCAATATCGTCGGTGCCTAATTGTTCTGTCTCAAAGTACTTCCATTATCCAGGTATGATTTAACCGAATAGAAAAAACCACCCGTACCAAACACGTGAAATTATACCTTGTCTTTCTCTGATCTCTCGCGTTAAGTTCAGTTGCTAAATCACAAGGGAATAATGTACAATGTAAGCTGTGAGGCTTGTTAGAAAAGGCTTACTTTTAGCTCTAATATAAGGTAAGCTTGGCAGTACCAGAATTCGTGCATTAGGACTACACTGTGTACAGAATCTTTATCTGCTTTTTTCTTTCGTTCTTTTTTTTACTTTCGTGCTTTACTTTTTTTTTGGAGATTACTCTTTTTTCTTCGTGTTTTACTTTCATGACATTAGGCCTTTTTTTTTTAATCATTTGGATTACATTACACTTTCAGGATTTTCAAAGTGCGGCGATCGGGAAAAAAAATAAAAATAAAAATTGAATTTGGTCCCAGGAAAGCCAAACTGTTTATAAATATTTATAAAATATTTAATATTTCTCAATCGTCTTTTGACGAAACTCGTTACAATGCAAAAATCTTGCCATGCACATCATGTTTCAACCTCAAATATGTTTTTTTTTGTGTGTGTGTTTTGAAATCCCGATTTCAAAGTGCGGCGGGAAATGTAATCCAAACAATTAAATAAAAAAAGCCTTACCCAGTGTTCGAATACTGTATGCATATTTGCCACTGCGGAGAGCATAACTGATGGATCATTATTCCAGAAAGTATCAATGACCATTTCTCGTTTAACACAAAGACGCCACAACATAACATTTCTCGCTTGCTTTTTACATGTCGTATATTTTCTGACCAAATACTATCAGCATCACTTCTGCGGAGCAAAATTTGTGTTCACAACAAATATATATGAAACGTGTATGCATCAATGTCAATACTATATGGGGAAATCGGATCAGTGATATCCTGGGTCTAAGCACGAATCGGCTTATTGATATGACAAATTCACAGACGATCCATAGCGGATTATATCAACTTTGTTTAATCGCTTTAATACATTTTTCTAGTATTGACCACGTTGCTAACATTTCTGCATGGCTATAATTGTTTCTGAACGTTTTTCACGTCTTTAATGTTACTAAACAACAATTAGAAGGAATTGTTTATGACGTCTTTCAGGAAACGTCGACTGTCAATTGCATCCCTTCGCTATAATAACTAAATATTACATAGTTTTTTGATTCACAACCATAACAATAATTTACGAATTACCTTCTTCCACATCCATTATCTCAAAGCAAAACAACAAATGAGTTCAGGAAGTAATATCATGGGTTCAAACGAGAAATGATATCAGATAGCAAACTGTAATTGCAGAGCGATTTGCTTGAACATACGTAGGACTTCCCCTTTTGTCTGCAGCAATAATATTTTCATTTCGAAAGCACCCAATAATTACACCCAAAATAGTTTCAAGAAGCAATTTATTAATCGAAGGACAAAGAAATCAAAGTATAATGTACGCTAGAGATAATCACTACCTTTTATGGTAATAATAGCCATCATGATTATACAGCGTAAATGTACATGATATGAAGCTGGACGCCGCCATAACAAGTGGGCGGGCAGGGGTCGGAACCACGCAGTAGCGTAGTAGAAAACTGAATTATCTTAATGCCGCTTATAGCCTAAGGGAGCCTCCTGGAACATTTAACTACTCTCCCCGCGTGGAGCCATTTTGCCGGATTACAAGATCAAAGTTTGACAATCGGCTACAGGCAAGCTGGGTGAAGCTTATTCTGTTGTTGGACATGCGGGGCCGAGTTGCTTATTGAATTTCCACTGTATTGTGAAGACCCTGGGACGTCTCGCACTCTGTACATGCACAAATGCTACGAACCTGCCAGCAGAGGGCTTTACTTTCAGGGCTGTTACTCAGTCATTCGGTACCAGTACCAGTACCACTGCGTGCATTCCTATCACTTCGAGTTGCCCTTTGTCAATCAAAGAATATTTCAGATGAGACCATTTTTCAGGCAAACTGCGCTATTCAAAAAACTGTACATATGTCACAATCCCGGCGAGTTGACGAGCAGGTAATCAGCTATTAAAACCAGGTTTTTTCTTACAATACATTTTTGAATGGAATGACTTCTGTGACACATCAGATTATAAGATATTCAACTGGAGATTAATGTTTTTATTTCGGTACAATATTGGCAAGTGTCAAAGCCCCCCCCCCCCTAAGTTGCAGTTTACTTATTTAAAAACATAAAGATTGGCCATGAAAATAAGTTTAACTCGAAAAGCATTATGCACATTCACGTCTGAGTCGATAAGAAATTTCCTGCCCACTTTCTTCCTACTGCAAGTATGTTATGAATACATTTACTTCGTTTGTGAATTGGCCGCACTTTACAAATATTTCTGTCCTTATTAACGGGCCAAACCACAGAGGAAAATTCCAATTGTGCTACGATGTGATAATTTTATCCATTAGAAAAATGTGGTGGTGAATTAACGTCACCTTTGACCCCATGTATCAGCTTGTCATATCATTTAACTATGTTTGAGGAAAACGGCAATATTGCTTTTCATATAAACATAGCGAGGGATGGAGATGACACTGCTGCGCCGATACTGTCTTTATAACTTATGTATATCGGTTATTTTATCGATCTAAGAACTTATCGATCTAAAAAAACAATGTATTTTTACAACTGACACAATTTGTGTCATTTGCTTTTTGTCAACTAACTGAACAAAAATTGTAATTTGTTACGATTCTGACGATTTAGACCATTACGTTCTGGTTTATGGGTCAAGTGATATGCCTCACCAGACTAAATTGGGACTGGCAAAACTCGGCACAAGAAAGGTACTTCTTTTTAAGCACGTTCTCGAGTAAGCAATTTATACTTTTCAACGATCAACAGACAAACCACCCACATCTCACTCCTCAACTTGTGCAAAGCAGTAAGGAAATTACTAAAGATGTTCGCAAAGAAAGAAATTACGCTTTCTAATTGGGATAACAAGCTGACAATCTTACAAGGTGAACTTCCTTATATTTCATTATTTATTTACTTCATCGCTCCCCAGGCTACAATTGCGACCAAAATGCCATTAAGAACTGAATACATTAACTTTAAAGTTATTCCCCGGTAGGTTAATCTTCCTTAAATAGACTTACAGTAAGAATCAAGTTACAAAATATATTGCATACAATTTTAAAATATACAATATACGCACTGCAACTGTTCCAACTATATGTCTAAAGGGGAATTCCAGGAAAGCTGCCATAAATACATTTATCCAAATGGAAATGCAGTACGGAAGGAAATGAACGATAAAGCTTTGATATTGCCAACTAAACTATGAACATGTAAAAAGCATCAGCTAAATAATGAAATGTGGGTCAATCTCTCTTCTACACAAAATCTTTATTATTCCCTTTTCGTGCTCGAACATTGGGCTTTTTACGCCTTTTGTTACGAACTTGGGGAAATTAAGCATTCCGATGGCTCGAGCTAATAAAATGGACAATCAACCAGGTCATATGATTTCGTGTGATTATCACGGATGAGCAGTGTCTGTACGGTCAGTCCATGCTTGTTCTGTCGTTATGTCATCACAAAACACTTCACAATTTCCGCAATCAAGAGTGGTATACTTCAGTGTGGTCCATATTTATATCTTGGAACATTTGAGAAAAATATTGACTCGGTTGCCAGACATAAAAAGGAGATAGTGTTAAAGGTGCCAAAAGCACCATCGGCACTGCGAGCAGAGAATCGGTATAAACAGTCATCTTTGCGATACCAAAAGCCTCTGCTTACGAAGCCAGGCAGCTGCATCGCACCGTTTGATATGTATCGTGACAGCACATATCACATCGGCAAAAGCCCATGTTTGTCCAACATGTCTATTGAATTAAGCAACAAATCGAAGAAGCAAGTCTTTATGGAGGGTTACGAGGTCATTTGATAACGTGATGGTAGCACCCAGACATGCCAGTATCAGTTGTAGAAAATTAAATTCATGAACAATACCTTATTTGTGCTGAAAAAGTTTGGGACCCCAGGTGGGGATCGAACCCACGACCTCCGGGTTACATGACCGGTGCCCTACCATCTACCAGCAATTATTTATTTCTATGCCAGTATCAGCTCTATTGTTCTGAGGAGTTTTTCGCCTTTTTTCTATTTCTACTCGAATCAAAGTGAAGGGGGGGGGGGTGGAAGCTCTTGTTTTCGTTGCATCACCATACAAAGCCATGGAAACTACCTTGTCTGCCTTCTATGTCGTGAAAAAAGTAGTGAGGCTGAAGCTGCAAAAGCAATTATTTCTACGATAATTGTTTTATACTTTCCAGGAGGCAACAGAAATGTATCGCCAATTACTGCTGAAGGAGAAAATATATTAGGTCGGGGCAAAACGTCAATTCAGCAAAAATTTCTTGGTTGATTACATTATATGCCAACATTAAGAATATACATTTGACACGGAAACCGAAGTAACGTTTGAAAAGGAAGGTAGTGACAATTTTACAGACTGAGGCTCTCAAATGTTTCGCCCTTCTAGTCTTTCTATTATTATTGGTCAGCAAAACAATTGAATTTATAATTTGAAACAAAAACTACTGAATTACGAAACTATTCTTCATCTGCGAAAGAATTGATACAGCAGTTCCATTGACATTACGTTTCCTCCATCCACTCCATAACAAAGATTCACTGGTTATGATGGAATAAAGACAAGCAGAATAGACATAATATCGATGCGCATTACATACTGATCTTCCGCAACATGTCTAAATTTCAAATCTGTCTTCTTGGCCTTGAGTGCAAAACTAGGAAGTCATCCTAAATAACATTTTACTTCTATAACGATGATGTGACTGTACTTCACTGTACATTCAATTATCGAGTACCATGGTATATTAGCCGACCAAGGTTTTCCAACTCTGTCCAAATTGTTATTAAATTTTGCATAAATTTGACTACGTGCAGTGTGTATGAATTTGGGCAATGTGTTACATAATACGTTGCTGTGTTCTACGCTATCTTGATGCTTCAGTCTCATTTTGTTCAGGTTCACTATTTCAGTTTGGCGTCTAAGAAGTGACCATGGTCTTAACATGATCTTAACTTTACATTAGTGGGAGTTTTCCAGGGGAGGATCCAGGATTTGGTCACGAGGGGGGGGCCCAACTTGTCAAGTGCCGATGTTTGCTGATGGAGCAAAGCGAAGTTGCACGAGCACAGAAAGCAAGTAACAGGGTGGGGCCCCAGAATCCCTTGGGGTTTTTATTAACAAATATGTATTCTCCTGTATTTCTTTAGTTGTATTAGTGTAGGTTTTCCTGAGTGATGCAAGGCTAGAAAAAATTGAGACATTGTAATGTAAATAATGCCGAGTGCAGCAAGGCTGGACAATTTTAGCAAGATAATTCTTAAATATTATGCCGAGCGAAGCGAGGCTGAAAATTTTTGCAAAATATAGTCTAATTTTAGTGTTTTGAGGTGCTGGGGCCCCAAAGTTGGGCCCCAAAACTGGGGGCTGGGGGGGGGGCCCGAGCCCCCGGGACCCCCCCTGGATCCGTCGCTGTTTTCATTGAACCAAATAAAATCTGCCTGTTGTTTAAATGTTTCTTTCTCATGTAAAAGTTTATCGCCATTAGATTCATCTCAGCTTGAAGCAGTGACAGAGCATCCTATCGTAAAAAATACGATAGACTTTCACTTATTGTGTCTTTTTTCATGTTAAAACTTGCTAACATTAAATAACATGTTCGTGATATAATTGCATAATCACACTTTGTTCATTTTGGCGCCTGTTGCGCAAATCGGTCCAAAAATAACAAGTGTACAAGGCCTTGGTACCAACATATCTTTTACATCTATAGTTTTATGGAACGATCTCCAACAACTTATCATCAATAGATTATTGTCATCAATCAAATGTGTGGCAAAGGTAAATCTATCATGCAAACGCCTAATTCCAACGTTGCGGCTCAGTTGTCGAAGTGCGTGTCCTTTCATTAACGTGCATATGTTAAATCCGATCTTCGTTTTCTCTTTAAAAGAAACTTTAGCACTTATCCAAACCACCTGAGTGCGTTAACCTTTCCGACTTGTAGAGATTAATGAAATCAATTAACTATTTTTGGATATTTAATGGCGTAATATTCCTGTAATGATCATCTTCTCTCTTGTTAAAATTCATATTTCATCTCCCGCTTCCTCTGAGTGTGGCAGGTAAACACTTAGTTGAAAAGCCCTTCAGAACATGGGATTCGTTGCATATGTGGTGTACCTTGGCCGTTAAAATACCTAATCTGCTTTAGGTTCAAATCAGTTGGGACATGTGTGCTGCCCAGAGTGGATAATAACGTTACATGCTAGATGTTCGACAGTTATTTCAGCGCTTTGGCGACATGTATACAATTACAGCTTCAATTTCTGTCGTGTACCAATATCGTTTTAACCTACCGGCTAAAGCGTACTGAATAGTTACTATTTTTGTAACGTTATTATGATGAATCATTTCATAAATGAAATGTACACAGAGCTGTTTGTATGTGTGTAGGTTGGGGCATAATGTGATGATAAAATCAATGTTTTTGTCAAATAATTAAGAAATCATACGATTACCATGTTACAATTTGCGTTTATTGTTTGACGCACTTAGCTTTTTTCGTGACTATTATGTAAGGTGACCTTTCGCTTTCACTATCTCCCAGAGTATTTATACAAATGAATACTGTAAACTGCTCGTAACATGCAAGCGCCACATTGTGGGGTGCGACTGTTCAGGAAACCTTACAAACACCACATTTGTGCAGCTTGAGGATCATTAGGAGTCTGAGAAAGGAATAAAACGCAATATATGTAAAGAGAAATGCCACAGTACAGTGATTATTCATTCAGGGGTGGCAAAAATATCATAGATTGGTTGATATTCAACCAAGGCAGGGAAACATTTGCCATTTTCCACCATGTGACAAGATGATGATGACGTACAAGTCGCGGAATTCGCGATGGGAAAAGTTTATTTATCTATTGGTTACGTACTGTGTTTGTAGTCTAGTTGTTCGTACTGCAGAATTTAATACTGGATACTAGCGCATGAACTATCCTCGCTGTTCACTAGATCAGTGACCGTATCGTGGACTCGATGCCAACTTCATTACAACATATCTGACCAGAAGTCTCAGTTTTGAGTTTCTAGTCCTGCCTAAAATGTGAACAGTCGGTTGCCATCGGCTTGGATGGAAACATTGAAGCATGGGGGTTTTAAACCTTGGGACTGTCATCACCGCTTGTGGCCCTTAAACAGCCATGGATATGTCGGGTACAGAGACCTGTAACTTTATCCTATCAAACTTACTGTGGTATTTATGACACTGATATGAACAATATATGAATTATGTCACTCCGAAAACAATCATGTTTATTGATTCCGCTTTGAAATGTTTCTTTTTACGGACATGCGTTGAAGTAATAAACGCGAGCTTAGTACCCGATCACTGATTCTAAATGAATTATCGATGAAAAATGTTAAAATTTAAGATATTAACCATCTTTAATCGAGCTTGTACTTGGAAAAAGCACCCATTAAACTTGCATTTATTATTCATACTAGATGGAACCGGTGCTTTGCACAGGAAAACATGCCCCCATAAAGTTAATACCCCCTCAAAAACAATGTCCACTCATAAAGTTTCCATCCCTCCAAAAACAAATATCCATCATAAAGTCCCCCCCTAAAACTTAAAATGTCCACTCATAAACTTCCCACCCCCAAAACAAATGTCCACTCATAAACATTCCACCTTTCTAGAACAAATGTAAACTCATAAAGTTCCAACCCTCCTAAAACAAATGAACCTTGCCAAATAAATTATGTTAATAAGGCATTGGATTCATAGCCAAGCAGGATGCCAGAAACTCGTTCAAGAAATTGGGTCAAATTATCATTGTTGACTTTATTTTCAGCCAATGATGATCTCCCCTGAGACCTCATTAACATAATTTATTATTCTGTCCTGTAATTGAATAAAACCTCAAAAGGTCCAAAGGTCATTGAGTTCTTTAACCAGTTTCTGGCTTCCTGATTGGCTGGGTTTTATTGGTCAAACTGTCAGTAATGTGACAGAATCTTGCCTTATAATTGTTAGTAGTACTAGGTGGAACCCATGCTAGGCAAGGTTATGGCATGCCAGCATCTGCTCTGGGGGAATAACTTATAATTTAAATCCACAAATATCGCCCATAAAATTAATGCATCCAAACTTTGAAGAGTAATATTTGATAAGTAGACATCA
>JBCAUI010533162.1:0-11211 GCA_038406195.1 Haplosyllis anthogorgicola | reverse complement strand
GCACTGGTACTCACAAATTAGGTCAATTGGGTGAATCAGATGTGGTTACAAATTGGACCTGATGCTGTATGCAAGTGGGACCCAGAGCCTCCTGAGGTTGAGACAATTGTGCATTGATATCTTACTGGATTTGACTGGAATAAACCCATACACATTGCACTAACTGCAGATTTGATCTTTTACATTTATAAAAGAGCAATTAGGGGAATGAAACTGGATGTCTCGAAAATACTATACGATCACAATATGTGTCAATACATGCTGTTGCAATTCTCAGGATCTACTGGTCAATATTTTGTTAGCTTGCCATTGTACTTATTTTAACTCACTTAATCCATGATAGATAAGTAAATTTGAAATATGCTCAGGTTTTATGAATTCCTAGCCCACATTAGTTTAACAAGCTGACACTTTATGTCGTGTGTAAATGTAATTTAGTTTGTAGATACATTTAAGATATTTCTGCACTTTGACGATTTTTATGGTGAGAATTTGACTAACATATAATCTCCTGCCAAATTTCTTCCTCTAATTAATGACTGTGTCTGGTTAAAACTTTTTTTTCTTGTTTTGGTGATGGTACATAAAGGAAACTAGGGGGTATATAGCTTTTAGTCGTCCCATAATTTTCAGGATAAATAATAACAGTACAACAACTAGAATTAACTTTGATCAGGATTATTACCAGAATGTTCCATTCTATCAAGTTTGGGACAATAGGATTTGACGCCTCCAAATGCTTGTCAATGGCAAATGCCAAACAGATGGAGTATTTTTTCCAAACATCTCCCGACAAAGAGAATCTATATGGGCTCTTCATTGTTTGTTTATTTTTAACGTACAGTGCATGGGTGTGAGTTCGAATAATTCCGGTATTGTTGAATTAAACATGGCAACAAAATCTCAATTTCCTATTTAGTTGAATGTGCTGTATTCCTAATGTGTAGTTTTCTGTTTAACAGAAGTGCAAGGGCCGCCATTACATAAAAGTCTCTTTACTTTCACTAAAACTGATTGTAATATTAGATAAGCCTGTATGTACCAAATGGAAAAAGTTTTTGCTCGAACGTATGATCATAGGCAGTCTTTGTGTGTGGTGTCCAGTTCATTCACTAATCTGTTAAATTGGTTCCTTTTACTTGGTAAAAACAACGTCGCATTACAACGTTAAGGTGCTGTTACAGGGGAAACTTTGTCTCAGAAAGCAGTTGCTCGAAACACTTGTCTCAAGAAACAATTTTCTGTTACACATGGAAACTTTTGACAGGAAACCTTCCTATTTTAAGTGCAAAGACAACTTTAGTTTTTAATAAGGAACTCACCCAGAGACAAGATAGTGAGTCTCAAAGACTGGTACCAAGACTGCGGCCATTTAAACTTTTAAATGGTTTTACATGTTGCCGATCCCAAGTTTACACCTTGAGGGAGGTTAATCTAGGTGATTCAGTGACAAACCTAGCAGTGTTGCACCATAGTACTTAACGAGTTCATAACAATAGATAAAATAGAATAATTATCACCAAGCTTGACCTTGACATTGGCCTTGAAGTGACCTTAACATACCAAGGTTGGATTGTGTCGTTACTATACTTTTATTGAAAGACCTTTTATTGCCCGACTCACTGTTTTACGGGGATTGTGTTTGAGGAAGTACGGTAAAATGTAATGAAAAGACGTACTTGATCAAACAGAGAAATTCCGGGTCATTGTGTGCTAAACACAATGTTGACATGGCATAAATCTGAAGAGGCTTCTTACGGCAAATACTATTTATGTATCTTTTAACCAGAATAAATACAGATAAAATTCTACTCGTTTATTTGTAGTAACAATATCGAACACAAATTTGTTGGTTTTCGATTATGCCTCTACATCCTTGCTGAGAATCTGTCAGTGATATTGTTTCTGGAATTATCATTACAAGAAAATTCAATTTAAATAAAGGTTTTGTTTTAAAAATATATTGCAAATCCTGAGCCATCATTACAAGTCCACAAAAATCGTATTTATTGTGCATATTTAAAGTTCTGAACCATTTTTGTGTACTGTTCTTAATTTCATGTGTCAAATTCTTTTCTTCTCAAACATGGTGCATGATTGCGGTTAACTTTAAGTTTCTGTAAATTTATCTACATTTTAATTGTTAATACATCTGCCTCGTAAAATTAATTATACATTACCAAGGCTAAAGTCAACAGGATTCATGTAAATAAAATACAGCTGGTAACAGAAAGTCATATTAACTGGAAACAAAATTCTAATCGCAGTTTTGTTTGAGAGCAAAGCGATACTTATCTGCTCATCTGCTTACTCTAGTGCAAAGAGTTAATATTCTCTTACTTTCTGCATGATCTATCTATCTATCTATCTATCTATCTATCTATCTATCTATCTATCTATCTATCTATCTATCTATCTATCTATCTATCTGGTCAATTAGTTTTGAACTTTTTTTCAAGTTGAGCATTTCACTTCGACAAAAGCACAGCAAGAATCGCTATTGTTCTTAAAATGAAGAGCCTTGCCATTCACATATTTAGTGGGGCACAAGAAGGCGTGTCACCCAACTCCCCTCTACCTGCCCCGTGGCAGAATTTTTTTTTCATTCTCATGTGGTTTTGCCCCAATTTCTGGTGCAAATGGATGAAAATTGTGTTGCCGCACCCCCCCCCCCCACACACACACACGGGCTGGATGCCCCCACCCCTAACGGTACGGCAAATCCTGGATCCGCCACTCCTTGCGCCAACCATTTAACACTTAACTAATACTACACTACAGAAACAAAGAAAATAGCACTCACGGCCCACAGGTTGCATACGGTTACGGAGAGCCCCACGGTGAGGGGTATGGACCCGGCCAGGTCGTCACGCATTCTGTCCGTGGAGGCGAACACCGTGATGAGCAGCACGAAGGTGATGAAGAACTCGACGCCGAACGCCTGGTGGTGCTGCAGGCTCTCGTGGGGGATGGTGGCGCCCAGAGGACCGCGATACTCAATCGGGGTCATGCTCTGAAAATACGTTCAGAAATTGAACAGTGCAGTAACACAGGACATCAGATAACAAAATATAAATTAGACTTATCAGGTGTTGCAGTGCTCAGTGTGACGGACAACCATTGCTCAATATTAAAATTTCCTTCCGCTGGTTTGATGTGGGAAAAGGTTTAAATTTGCACTGGACATGTGGTTAAAGGTTCGATTTGTGATCCATATCAGCTGGAAATTTCTGTTAACTTGGGAACATTCGAAAACGTTTGATCATACACAAAATAACAGTGAAATTCTTTTGTTCCAAATCTGACAGAATTTCAGGGTCCGACTTACCTTCAGGAAACCAGCTCCTATTATGGCTCCAAGACACTGGGCGATGACAAAGAGCAGAGCTCTGACCACGGAGATCTTCCTGGTCACCAGCAGAGTCACGCTGACCGCCGGGTTGATGTGGCCTCCACTGATGTGTCCAATGCACCAAACCATCGCACCCACGATCAGTCCGAAACACAAGGCGATCTGAACAACAGACGGGACTCCTGCCTCCCAGCCTGAAAATGTGTTGAATCTTAATTAAAAAGTTTTTTTTTTTGGACCAGGATACATTTTGGGGCCACTGATTACACCTGTTTTGGACTTCGTGTGACCTTCCCCATGGTCTTAAACCCAGGGTGGATCTCTCACCTGCACTCTTACTTGCTTGTGTGCAGTAATCCCAAAGGTCACATCTGGTGCGACACCTGCCTTTTCCACCAATAGAGGTGTACACTCTGTGAGCATGCGTACGGATGCATGGCTGGCTGGGCACATGCATGCATCATGGGAATTAAAATGAGTTACAAACAGGTACAGTTGTTAGCGTTCAGCTTTTCTAAATAAACAATTCAGGTTATATTCAGAGATGTTGGTTGACACCAGCCTGCCCATACCAAGGTGTAAAATTGGCACCAGCTCTATGTGCAGGAACAGCAGTTGAATACAAAACTGCCTTTGATCAGTAAGGAGACGCCAAAGTTGGGTGAGTTCTTGGCTGAACTCCTAGTTGGGATGTAAAAGTGTGAAATCTTCATTGATAATTGAACTGATGATAATGGCTGCTTATCAATTCAACGATTGAGTATGTAAATGATTGCCAAGAAGAAATATCGGAACTTGTCATTTAGCTGACCTCCTGCAAGAAAGCTGTAATAATGTGTGCTCGTGCAATAAGTTGTCCAATGCAAGTATTTCGGAGGAGGAGGAGGGGGCGCAATCTTGCAGCCTTGTATGTGTCGAATTGAACTACTTCCACAAATTTTACCCCATGTTGATTGTTCATCTATGATCACTTCTATACATTCCAATTAAAACTCGCTTCATGGGCTGGATCACTATATTTATCAAATTCTGTTCAAATCAAAAGATAATAAGAAAAATCACTAAATGCTACTGACGACAACAATTGCTCTCATTTTTTTAATATTCAGATGTCTGTTACTTCAGACGACTTGAACTAAGAGGCTATTGCTGCTAACGTTTCACCCACCTATGCATGATCCACACCCCACCAGTGTCAGGAACATGGTCCCTACCAGTTCGGCGGCCACTGCCCTCCAGAACAGCGGCGACTTCACATCTTCCACACTCGTAGCCATTTTCCCGGGTCCACAGCACCCAAGTCGAAACTTTCCACACATATAAGATTCTTTATCTGTGTCACCTGGACTTCAAACCTTGTATGTAATTTTCTTTGTAGAGATCAGTAATATCAATTACGTTCACCTCAATAGATCAATTGCAAATTTGTTGTTGCTGTCTGTTGCTGCTACTGTGGTTGCTGTTGTTTCTGTAATTGGAGAAAAAGAAGCTTAGAAACTATTCTGATACATGTCATGTCGTGTTGGATAAGATGAATGATGGAGCCTTTCAGAGTGACCGCATAAAATAAAAACATTATGAAATTACTATCATAAGTTTGGCACTCCGCAACAATTGAACTGAATGAGCTCAGCAGGAAATTCAATTGTTGCGGGGCGCTAAACTTTTAATCGTAATTTCATGGTCTGTGTTTTCAATCATTATTGCTTGTTCTCAAAATATGCATCTTTGCACAACCTCATGGATTGCATGAAAATCGGTTTATGTAATTTAATTAAGCTGGTCCCCGCCAGGGGCCAGCTTTATTTGACGGACTGAAATTCGTTTTGAGCGAAAATATTTCACAACAGAGTCATGTGTGTGTTGTGGTTGAATCCATTGACCGTGTGTGTGTGTGTGTGTGTTTGTGTGTGTCGCAGGATCATTTTAACTCTTTAATTATCTTCAGTACACTTCTACTAATTCGTGCACAAGGTGCCGCGTGAATGAAACAAATGCTTCTAGTTGATTGCCAAGCAGGATAATCTTGGAGACATCAGATTTATTGCATGCAAAGGAAATACCCTGTCAACCAGACAGGAAACAATTACAAATCAGTTGCTCTATTTATTTAATACAGTAACTTTTAGCAATAGTCAATGTTATTTAATCACAAAAATGTTCCAGCATCATTTGCTTTAATTACTTTCTTGATGATAACTCTCTGCTCGCAAAGATAACTACTTGAATGTTACTGTGATTCAAATTATTGCTTAAATATTACAAAAGATATCAAGAATCCTACCTGAGGAAGTGTGACCTGTGATGTCATTTCTGATGTCATTTCCGTCTTTTGTTATGCTGTCATTTAGCACCATCCTCAATATTCCCAAAAATTGTGACCAATGAGCACCCCCCCAGAACCTTCTTATACCCTTGCAACACCTTTCCCCCTTAATTATGTTCTGTCCCAGAACATTTGAGGTTCCTTGGATGAACTAGTGTTACTGTCGACGGTAATTTAATTTCTTTGTATCTCTCAATTATTGATCTTGTTTTGCCCTCTGAGATCACACATGCTTCCGATCATTTTGTTATAACTCAAACAAAAGATAATATTCTATGACACATTTTATTAATTCCTGAATTCCATCTGCATTTCCTGAGTTACAAGACAACATCCCTGCCTTAAGGACTCACCTATTCACTCAACAGTACTCTAGTTTACAGCCATTATAACACCCTTACTTCCCTCTTATTGCAAGCTAGCCTCCCAATTTTTAGAATCCCTTTTGAACAATCAAGATAACTTGAATAATTAACATTTTCAATCAATAATCAAAAACTACATTCCAAGCTTTCAAACTACTCCCTCTACTGCCGGTACCACCCCAGGAATTTCAAATCACCTCTTTCAAACTATTTAACATATAGAATATCATATTAATACATTAACTTTTTTTAAACTACAGCTGAATCCCCAACCAAAACCTCATGTTCATTCAACAGCAGTTTACAATCACTTACAGATAAAACATTTGAAACATCCAAATATATGAAATAAACCGGTGTCCTTCCGAGCATTTCAAATCAATCCACACAATCTCAGCACCACTCCGGGAATTTCAATTCACCCCATTTCAACATTCAGTTAATAGAGAATAAAAATAAACAATACTGTCATTTACTCATGTAACTATGTATAGAGTTACCGTAACATTATCAGTAACCGTTCTGTTTTCACGCTAAGCAGGCACATTACCGGTAATGTCACAGTAACTACTGTTTATATATATTTTTTACTCATCTCTAAACAACTGACATCTATCGAGACGTTGGACCAGGAAGATATCCTTGTTCATAATTGTGACACACCTTGCATGGATGGCACAAAGGTTGCTGTCTTCCAGCAACTCTATGAGGAATCTTTCTGCTGCTTCCTGCAAAATCAAAATGGCCACTGCTTGCCAACAGTATCCACTTTTCATGTCATCAAGGATCTCATGGACCAGTCTTGCAAACCTTAGTTGTGGGATGAGAAGACACACAGCATGCTGATAATGCCTTATTTCTTCTTTCCACCTCATTCCCTTCACCACCTTGCAGTTGTGAGGGAACCATCCATACTTAGAGTGTGCCGCCATCCCTTGGCCATGGGCCCTTCTATATGATTTGGCCTCCCTTTCCGCATCCGACAACACTTGGTGAGCTGTACCCCTGGAAGCAGTCGGGGACCTCAGAGGCCTTGGGCCTTCTCCACCCCCTCCAGTAGCTCCCACTCCACCTTCGCTCACTGTTCTAATGGTGGCTCCTGGCCTACTCGTTACTCCCTGTTTCCTAGCTGTTTGCTTGGTAATCGCCATTGAAGTAGAGACCATACCTTTAGTTTTTCCCTTACTTTTGTGTTTCTTTTTGTTATCATTCAATTCTTTAATATTATCCAATTTAACCACTTTCTTATCATCACAAACAGGCATTTATCACCAGAGCTAGGATGCCCCCTTCCCCCGGACAACATTGGAGACATCCCCTAATGGTAACTCTCTGGTTACCATCAGGTGTCATTTTTGTAGTTACTGGCCATCTTTTCAGCAATCCTGCATGTGTTTTTCCAAATCTCATCATTTTCAACCAATTTTGCATTAATTTCTTTCACAATCAAGATGGACAGGGACCTCTTAAGACTGGATAGGATTTTAGAGGCCTATGGGCAGTCTTTATCCGCACAACTCGAAGCTATCGTGAGTAATTCTTGTTACTTTTCAATTGTTTAGAGAAACTTCTGAACTTTCAAAGCGCATGGCCTTCCTTTTCCTCATGGTAACTGTTACCATCCTCCTTTTCACGGCATTGAGAAGAAGGATATCACCCCCACAAGAGTGTTAACTGCCACCTACTCCTGTGAGCAGAGACTAAACTGTGAATTTAGTGATGATGACATCTTTAGTGGGAAGTTATCTTCCAGTCTGATCCTTGACAACTTCAGCCCAGAAAATGTAAGTACTTCCTTCATCTATTTCAGTTATCAACTTACTTTCACTTCTTTGGCATTTATCCCTCAATTTACAGGTCAAACCATGTGTTTCTGACAGCTTTCCCACTTTTGCATCAACTCCACCCAAGTCCTCCTGAATTAACCAGGAGGTGCCAAAAACTGTCAAAAATCAACTTTCTACAAGTTGTAGGTGAGGGGCGCCCCATAACCAGTCATTTCTGCCCTGTCATTACTGTAATGTTACCAATAACCTTTCATTTCAGCCTCTAATTTGCAGCATTACCGGTAATGTTACGGTAACTTCTTCCAACACCGTTACCCAAGACACTCAAACAATTCTTAATGCGACATTTACTTTGTTACAGGATGCTGCTTTAATGAGGGCTTGACAGACACATGCCCCTCATGAAATTAATCAACGTCTTCAGGACGATGCCCAGTTCCGCAAGATTTATTACAAAGGCATAGAAGAATACAAAAGTAAGTGACTTTCCTTGATATCACCCTCCAATTCTTATTTCTATCCATTATCTTGGATCCCATAACTTTCTTCATATATCTTTTCAGACCTCCCACTCAACACCATTTTTCATGGTCTCGAGGGTTTGGCAGCTGGGGGTCAACAGAGGACAGGTCGCGACATTCCCAAAGACTATGACACAGCCATGGCTGAATGGCCCACTGAGACCAGAGCCATTTTAGATGAAATTTCTGCCAAAGATATGCTCCTCACCATAAGTACCAATCTCTCCCTGCTTCAGTACTTTTCCCTTTTACTACCTTGATTCCAGCTTTCACTACTATTTTTTACATTTATTTCACAGGCTATTCATCACATCGAACTAAGGCAAGTGGCCTTAAAAGAGGAACAAATGGCTTGGGATTTATTTGGAGGAGCCCTTTTGGGCACGGACACACCATTCCTTTGGAGTGTCCTCAAACCACTCTTCAACTTTTGCTCCTGTAATGTGAGTAGCATCTTATATTGGCAAAAGGTTCTTACCTTATTATTCCTGTAGATTCTGTCACAATCATTGGAACAATTCTGGACTCCATCCATTTAAATATTCACACATAGGCATGGGGGTGTGTTGTGAACACCACCACTTGCAAGGATAGCAATATATCAGGTCATCAATATCCTCCTGCATCAGTTCCCACAATTTAAGTCCCAATGCTGTGCAGTAGTTAACATGCTGCTGTAAAGTTACCTCCAGAGACTGCAAAGTTACCGAGTTCCACAGCAATGGTGAAACATTCATGTTTTCGGGGACTGTTTCAACCAGTCACAATCTACCATCATTCGTACAAGAGTTGGGTACCATTGATTGAAAGCTTTTAAGGCCCAGAATGGCTGATAGCACCAATTCCACTGTTGGCACCTAAAACAATAGGTTTTATCGTCTTGTTCACATAACAACAAGTCCGCAATCTGCTGGCCCAAAGTGGTCTGGTATCTTAAGTGTTTCTGTAGTTGGTGCCTTCAAGCTGTGGATCTTGCCATCTGATTTTATGATCCAACTCATCAAACATTGCCTTTAAAGCTAGTATTTATACATCAGTTCCACCAAAAATTGTTCATATCGCTGTGAGCTCATAATTTCCCAGTCAAGAGATAAATCACTCAAAGGTGGATCATGGTAACCACATTTATCAAAGATAACTACCAAAACTCGCAGCAATCCATATTGTTTCCCCATTTCCTGTTCGACCTTAACCAACAACCGATCTGACTTTTCCATCAGTCACGGTGATTATAGCAGTGACCTGTTGTATTCTCCCCTTATATAAGATAACTTGCAACAAAGTTACCATCTTTTCTTTCAAGAATAGTCTCTAAGCAAGCAGTTACCATTGCTTCTTCCTGTTTCTAAAAATAGTTTTTATCTCTCCAGCTGTCAGAGGAAGAAGACAATGAAGATGACAAGGGGGAAAGGAAATAGCCGAGGGAGGCACTGAGGAAGATGATGATGATGCCAAGGTCTCTTTCTCACAAAATGGGAGCTGTCTGAGACTGAGATTGTGCCCCCTGCCAAACCAGTTCCAACTGCCTCCCCAACCACCCATTCCCGCAAATGCCAAGCCACTGTAGTTTTGGAGGAAGAGGTCCCGACAAAGCGGGTAAAATCAACCACCCCTGGATGACCAAAGAGAGGATCCCCAGCCCCTCCAACCATTAGTTTCCCTGCCAACTACTCCATGTCCACTCCTAAATTCCTGAACAAGGACAAGGCTACCGTCTTCTATCCCCAATCTCTAACAACTGGGGATGTGGGTTCACCTTACAATGTCAGTGTACCCAACGAATACTGGAAGAAACCCTATACCCCAGGAGCCGCCTCCTCCTATGATTGTTGGTTCTGCATGTACACCAGCACCCAAAAGGCAGCAACCCTTGGCCACATCCACAAGTTGCACATGGGAATCATGATTGGCTGCAAGGGTTGTCCTTCAAAATTCTACAGTGGCAAGGACACACAAAGAAGGCCCACCCAAACACAACCTGGGCCAACCTGTTGGGTCCCCCCAGCCCCAGCTCTCAAAATTAAAGAAGAGATTTTGGCTGAGGAGCTGGCCTCGGCCATTGATGCTTGGGTAATTAGCCAGTTGTTCCTGATGAATGACTTGAGCTTTCTTCCTGGCCTCATCCTTCATTTTCTTTGAATTGGCAGAAAGTAGGCCATCACCATCTGCATAGGCCAGGTTGAGATGGTCAGTTGAGGTCAAGGTCTGCCAAAAGGGGTCAGAGGACTTTTGCCTCTTGTTACTCCTTCTCCCTGGGTAGGGACAAGGTCTTTTGACATTCCTAGATTGACCTGATCTGAACCTGGAATTAGGCTCAGATTTAGACTCAGTAAACTCTTAGTCTTGTCCTACTAGAGGACTGTTGGGCATAGTAGAACTAGCCCTGACCTTTTTCTTCAACCATGCCATAATACAGATGACTGCCAACCCAAGAAGGTTGGTGCCAACAAGGATCTGAAGATAGGGAGTCATCTACAAATTAATAAAATAAATACACTTATTCTACTATGTACAATATTATTATGAAATAAATATGTCATTATACAATGATATCTTAAATCTTAACCATTACCATTTACAGTTTTATTATGACTACTACTTCTTCAGCAATAGATTCTAACATCTTGTGTGGGTACAATTTTACTTTCATATGTTCATGTTTTATCTCTTTATATTTTGGACTTGTTATAGTTTGCACTTCACATACTTCATTATATACAGATGCTGGATTTGCAGGATTTTCATTTTCAAGTACAATCTTATCATTATATATTGGATTATTTTCAGATTCATTATTGCTAATCTCTACATACACTGGTTCTGGCTTAACTGGCAATTTTGGTAAATTCAGTTTTTGTGG
>JBCAUI010533151.1:0-11212 GCA_038406195.1 Haplosyllis anthogorgicola | reverse complement strand
ACAATTAACAAACAATAATCTAGTGTCACAGTTACACTATTTGGGGCCTTTGTGCATTCTCAACCTTATACAGCAACTGTGATACATGTTCACTTGAAATACTTTGCTTTTTCATTCATTCTCTGAAAAAGGGTGCTGCCATCTGGGTCTGCAATCTGGCATAGAAAATGCATTGGACTAAATTTTATGCATCAGACTCTAGACTCTAAACTCAGAACACAAAACAGTGGCAAGGGCGATTTATCCATGTTGCAACAAATGGTGTTGTTTCCTGAGTAGATTTAGAAACTTTCAGTTGGATCACTGTCTATTGTCACGTAGTCAAAACACAAAAACACATGTCTGGTGGGCAAAACGTTTAATGGGTCTCACTGCATAAATTTACATGGTAAGATTTCAATTTACTAAGTCTCGTCAGTGAGTAAAACATAGAAGTATTGTAACCCATTTCCATGTCTATCCTTACCTGCTTGGTGATTGGATCTGCTCCACACCATCCCGACTCCAATTCAAACCCACCATCGTCTTCCGTATTCTTCTTTTGTCCCATTATTACTTTCAATATTTAACTTCTGATGAAAAATTCGCTTTTTCTCCCTTACTTTGTAGAGTTATTCTTATTCGCTTTGCACTAATATACTGTGTAGTGAGTAGCACCTCCAAAGGATGGATGTGCCATACTAAAACAGCTTCACACTGCAGCTTCAGATCGTGCACCTCGACACTGGTATTTGCACGTCATCTTAACGTTACAGCACCAGCTGATGGAGCTATTAGACTTCTTCCGAATGTCGGTTCAGCCACACAAATTAATTGTATCTCTGAGGAAATCAGCGGAATAGATTGTAAACACACTGAAGTAACTTTGCATAAATTATAACTGAGACACGAGAGTAACAAATCGAAATGTTTATTTCATAAAGATCTTGTACAAACTGATTGATAGATACTTTAAGATGTACAGTTAAGGACCACGATTAAGTAATCAACCTGACATTTATAAAGACTCTAGACGGACGATTCTGATGTACAATACACATGGAAAATAAGTCTTTAGGTCAAGTATCATAACACAAACAAAAACAAAAAGACATTATTAATAAGTTTTATCAGTTATTTACCACTTACATTATACACACTAACTTTTTACTTGATGTGGTTTTAAAATGTTCATTCTGTCAAACCTCCGAGAAAATATCGTTACGACTGAGTGTCAGGATAGTTACCAAGTTCATCGCATGAACCTGTGAATCCGAAAACTGATCGAGCCTCATCTCGCGCACAAGCTGAAAAACGTATTGATGTTCATAACGTTAATGTACAAGTTGACACGACTGTTGAATCAGGAGATCTGAAAACACGACCCAAAACTAGGGAGGCGGGAAGAGAACAACTCATCTCATGTACAATTTCGTAAATTCTTTCATTCTTTTCAGTTTTACGGGAAGAGGTAGTAGACATTCCTCCAACGAACCTGAAACCCACCCGAAGTCTAGGCAACATAAAAATCTGGATTTTTCACTATAAAAGACTCATATTCTTTCAGTTTGACCACCTTTGCATCAACTATGTTAACTCTTCTTATTATTATGCTTACCACAGCCCAAAGCTCTTATGTTGCTGATTGGAGCGCTGTATTTAGTTAATTTGTTTCCAAGAATATCACTGCAGTAACATCTGTAAAATAAGATCAATGTAATTATTTTTATCGAATTAACTATGTTCTTAGGTTTAATATGATTACATACTTACATGATTAAATATTTAATATGTTTAATGTGATCACATGTTCTTTTTAACTTTGTAGCATTATTTTCAACGGTGCTTGTTTTATTCGTTTTAGCACTTGTACTGACACGGAACCAATGCACTGCACGGCCTTGTAACTGCCATCATTCTCACAGGAGAATGTCTGACCGATCATACCAGTGGCAGCGTAGTCAGCCTGGGCCTGGGCACACACTGCAATGAGTAAAAAAAATTTAAAAAAGTGAATACATTCACAACAACAACACAGGACTAGGTCTATATATTGCACATTTTCGATAAATATTAGTACTTACAGCAAGTCGATGTCTGTCGATTTGCTGGATACTGCCTGAGAATGGTTCCACTACTACTAGCACAATAACACCTGGTATTTAATCAAAATAAATTGAATCACTGAAGGAAAACGTCTGTTCTAGTTTAAAAAAATGACTTCCTTATCATCAAGTGCATTGTCCATTGCATTGTCCATTGTCCAGTTTTACACCTTATATTAAATCTATCGCACTCGCCCTGTTCCTGCCAATCTTTTGCTGGCACCAGTTTATCTGACGATGCGGTAAGGCCCTTCAAATGAATCCTGAAGGCCCGTACTCAAATTACAAGTTAGTATAGTTCGTCTGTGGGCAATGGAATTATACCTGTTACTGTTGCCTTCTCTTAGGCATTGCACTGGTGCGTAGGTTCCATCATCCTTACAAGTTGGTATTGGAGGCAGATCTGCCGGAACCCTATTTGTCTCTGTATTTGCCCTGACAAAGAAACACAACATTCGGAGCACGTTTAAAAAATTGGCTATAAATGTACACATATAAACTACATGCATATGAATAGCAACGATATTTGTCATGTAAGAAACAATTAAGCCATGTAGGTAGTAATTGAAATTGTATTTGTATAGATCTTTTAATACTAACTGTAAATATTTAAGCCAAAAAAATTAATACATGTCTTTACACCAGATCTAATCTTCTGAAGATGTCATACTTACATCTGCAGCCAGGAGATGAGTGTGTACCAATTATTCTGTGCTCTGGTCATCCACGTCTGGTAATTCGTCGCGGCCATTTGCCTACAGGAGGGTACATCTGAAACATACATGTGTTGTTATGATTTGTTTACAGACATTGCGAGTAGTAATCATAATCAGAATGAATAGATGCCAAATATGAATTAGACAAATACTACTTTATAAGTGCCACGGGTCTTGAGGGAGCCCCGTCCACTTTGCTTGAATCCTACTTTTTTTTGTAAGAGATCTATTTGACAATAATAGTATATAAATACTTTCGTAGCTCTTCTGAGATACATACTGTTAAATTGATATGCTAAACTCTGTGGAACACACCGAGCGCCTACACACTGCAACTCTTCCGCACATGTGATCCTCTGGTGAAAGAACGACGGACCGCAGTAATCTCCGCGTCCTGAGGTAAATGTGCCACAGATTAGTTTACTGCATACTAAATGATGTGCACAATAAACAGCTTATGTTACATTTGCGGCAGACTGTTTTAGTAGGTTTATCCCACTTATACTATTGTAAATTTGTTTGCATTTTTGACATCTAAAATTTTAAAGTTTTCATTACATTTGAACTGAACCAAATAACTATGTATTGCAATTTAAAAATTGCTCATGAACGATGTAGTCTTCAAGTTATTCCCGTTATGCAAATATTTATCATCAAAACCCTCCATGTGAAAAAGTGAAAAACTCCAGACCTGCGACAGAATTTTGCTGCCGCTGGTTTTCATTGACGACACATCTGGATGTGACGGTGTGACAACGGAGTCCATCAGCGCACAGCGGGGTCGAGTACTGGCCAGGCATCCGAGAGCACGACTCTCCCAGGGCTGTGACGAGGGTAAAGGAAGGTTATACTGAATGGATCGTTTTGCGTACAAAACAGAACACAAGCAATTTTAAGCATTTCACTAATGAAGTAATCATATAACAATTAGTAGAATATCTCATTGGATGGTACCCAAGTTGATAAAAAGCCCAATCAATTTTTTTCTTACTGCTTTGACATGACGACAAAAATTTGGTTATGTGAACTAAAATGTCCTCTACTACATAAATTTTGAAAGGAAATTGTGCCCGTTTTATTATGTAATGCAAATTGCCACATGATAAAATAAAATGTGAATATATATTTACCAATCCTAATATCAGGTATACATGCAGGACAGCAACCACACACACCGCCTTGTGCGTCGTATCTTTCTGCCGATCCACACTGCACAGATACACACTGCACTCCGACACATGCGTTGGGCGGACAGGCCGTGTGCCCAGTATCCCACAAGCATGCAGCTAGCATTATTACCGTAATCCGAAACATTTCTCTGTTTAAATATACCGTACAAACGTTTAATATTTATAAGTTTTACTTTTTGTACATGTAATTATTGACAGCCTTTTATTCACTGAAACTGTAATTTGTTGCTAACTTGGTTTCTCAAGTGTAAGACAACGCTGTTGTGATTCAAGAACCTAGACGTTTACAGTTTGTAGTTGTGTACAGTTCGGTTCCAGTTGCAAGAATGAGATACTGGGTCGTTTTTTATTCCAAATGGTGTGGGCAAAAGGTAGTAGATAGAATTGTGTAACATTGGTAAATGCGTCGTCCTTAAATAGGATGTAGGTTGTACCCTTTTCCATCACTTCAAGGCGATGGCTCACACCAAAGTTGGGTGAAGTGTCTTTTGGGATTTTTTTGTAAAAGTGCCCCTGAAGTGCCTCTAAACACCAGTTTAGAGAACGCTATATAAAATGAATGACACTTGCCTAAATAGCATTGCATCAAATTAAGGATGGGCTGAATTGTTAACTCATCTGAAGGCATCCCATTAAAGATGAATTCAGGGCATGGGTAGCACTAACACTTAAGGTTAATTACCAAATGCTTTGTAATTAAGTAAAGATTTAATTAAAAGATAACGTTTGTAATTAAAAGTAACACATGATATGTTTGTCTTTCCAAACGTATCGTTACACAATGAAATCCAAAATTAACTTTGGATCTATGATCTATGAGTTGATGCATGTCCAATGTAGCGGACGTGAAAGGAACTGATGTCCACTACAAGTTATCAATATATTACCACCACTCAAGCTGGTGATTGTGTAATGGGGCATTGATAACGCGGTAGTTGATCACAATGAAAACCGCACACCACATGGTAGCGAAACGGTACGCCCAAACTTCCACTTTATGATATCATTTAAAACTAAGAAATCACATCGCTTTATTGTTTTTATCAAGTTCTCAAACTGTGTATTTATTTTTTAAACTTTTTATATTTTTAACGGATCTCACATATTGGCACATATTTTATACGTTATGACCTAATATGTTCCTTCACTACCACTTTAAGAAAGTTTATCCTTATGTTACCTGCATTGTAAGCAGTGTATGGTTTAATTTACAACAATTGGACTGAAATTTACCGCAGGTGAATTAATTTTAGGCATCTTATCGGTCGCTTCATGTTGGCGTATGAGATCACCTTAAAGTGTAAAGTTCACCAGGTATATCCATTTTTGCGAAAACAAACCATACATGAAAAATAAGTATTTTATAAGCCATTTTCATTCTTGTCGAATACCGTTTCAATACCCCGACAAATATCTTTTGCTTAGAAAAAGAATGGTGCAACTTTCCTCCCATTACAAAGAACACCACATTGCCAGTTATATGCAAACGCATATTATGTCGAAATATACACCATTGGTAGACCATCTTCTGCACGACCACTGTGTTTTTTCGCAAAACTTCACATGCAGTAAATTAAATTACACAGAAAGCACCTTCCAGCACAAGACCACCATCCTCATTAATGACCACCCCGACTAGCCGGCAAAAATTAAATGGTCGGTCGTTCAAGGAAAGAATTTAGTGTATTACTCTTTGTTGACTTAAATTGATATCATTAATACTGTACTAATTAAAGATGTATCGAGTTATCTGTTACAGACCTGTTGCAGACAGGTAATAAACTTACGTACCTGTCTGATCCGGCAGATACACATTATATTTTTTTGTTTGAAGTAAATAACATTTAGTGAACCGCCTGGTTACAATTTTAACAGTTTTACCTAATGTACTAAGTTTAATATTATCATTTGGAGAGATTATTCTGTAACGCCATAAATACATTTTAACTTTACCTGTGTTCCAAGTACTACGTGTTTTCCTGAATATGGTGTAATCTCGCCACATAAACACTGTTTAAATAAATTTACAGTGCAAACCTTTAAGTAGAACGCAAAGTGGTACACATTTATTTAAGAAAAACAGCGCACAAAAAAAGAATATGGTTTTGAACATTAGGGACTTTTCTGAACTCACATGACAATCAGAGAAAATTGTACATGGCTTTACATTTTTCAAAATATCTTTATTCTTTTACAATTAACAAAAGAGTACATGTAGAAATAAATATACAAAAGTATAACAATCACAAATTTTATACGTATTCCTTTATGACGTAGCATCATGTTCCTAGCTTTTTTATTTAACTAGGTCGGCAGCCCCGCTATCGCGTGGCTGTCAAGCACTCAGGCAATGGATGACAGTCAGCCAATAGAACATTTGCTCACTAAGAGCATTAGCGTATATCTGACTGAGCGTTACTCAGTCACGGACAACTTTTAGCTTTATATGTACGATGAATAATTGAGTATTTACAAGTGTGCAAGGTTGCTTGAATGAAGTGCATACTCATCACAGCTCTTGTAGAGTATATTTATTGGTCTTAAAGACACATTCTACTCAAATAGCTAAGATCCTAGCAATCACAACCGAATACCGAGGAATCCCCTCTTTCTCTTTCGTCGGGCCCTTCTTGCCAGCTCCTCGAGGTGTTGTTGATGCGCTATTCTGTCTGCTTCCGCTTTGCGAGCCGCTTCTTGTCTTTGTCTCTCCAGTTCCTATTGTATAAGAAATACATGTACAGCGTTGAGTATAAAATTCCTATCAGAATTTTACAAGTTAATAATTGGCAATTGTACACAAATATCACGTTCCAATTGCAATTTATTGTCCTGAACCATGTCCGAGAGTGCAAAAAGCATGTTAACTATCCTAACCCTCGTTATCGGGAAATCCACTTTTTTACACTAACAAAACTTTGGCACAGTCTGGCTTAAATTTGGTACATTTCTGAACAAGATTTCTGAAAGTCATGCGTAGTAATCAGTCAACTTACAGCTTCTCGTCTCCTGTTTTCCTCTTGTTCCCGTTGCAGTTGTTCGGCGTGCCTTCGAGCATCTTCCTCTCTTTGCTGCCTTTCCGCTTCAGCTTCTGCAGCTCTTCTCTGCATGTTCAGATTTCCAAAGAAGAAACAAAAAATTAATTTTACAACAACAACATAATTTAGCGCAAAGGTGAATTCTTTGCCCAGTGAAGAGTAGAAAATGCAGTGGTAGGTTACGGCTGAAAAATACAAACCTGAGCCTCTGCTTCAGCCTGTTCCTTTCTCCTCCGTTCTTCTTCGGCTGCTTGTCTAAGAGCGTCTATCTGTCCTCTCACAGCCTACAATGGCAATTTTATATTTATTATCAAATGTAAACTACACCGTAAAAACGGTCTTGACATGAAAATAAAATAAAACTGTTCGAAACATATCTTACCTGAGCATCTTGACACAGGAATGCCGACATGCTGAAAACATGCGCCTTTAGTTGATCCAGTTCTTCCTCCATGTGCAGCTTTTCAGACCAGTCATCCCAGTCTGGATAATTATCCAGGAACACGGCTGGTGGTTGCTGAGTAATACTGAACGTCTCCTGCAAATATCTATTGAATTCTAGTCGCCTACTTTCCTTGGATATACCTGAAATCGAATGGTAAGACATGACTTTTATTCATTTAGCAAGTGTACTTTTACATACTGCCTAGAATACTGTAAGTTGGTGATAATTAGACCATGAGGTAGTTTTTCTTTTAATCCACGAACGGGTGGAATGGGTAGTAAAAGAGTACTAACTGCGGTTGTGGTACTAAGTAGGCTGAATTAGATAAATATTTTTTATATTAAGGAAGTAAATTTAAAATTTAACAAACAGTAAAACAATCAACTCGCAACGTCATTGTTATATCTGAAGGTGCTTTTAAAACATTTTACCTGCTTGATTTCTCTTTCTTTCAGACTTGTCATCATATTCCCACCGGGTAAAGACCAAAATGACATTGCTGAAAAAATCCTTCCCAAAAATGTTGGCAAAGATATTCAGCATTGCTCTGAGATGTTCGTCCAATCTGGGATTTTGACTGTTGAAGACAATCAGGAAAGCATTGACATGGTGCAGATCCTTTAACTTGTCGACCATGGCTGCTATATTCTGTGAATCGCGACCATCAGCATCACCCAATCCTATTGTACATAATAAAGATTGCTTGTTCATTCCGAATTGCACGTAAACCACCCAAGACTATTGTCGACACTGTATTGACAGACTATTTTCCAGTGTAGAAAAGAGCTCAAACTGGCGTGTCAGGATAAAAAAACTCAACGCTGCTATTGATATCAATAATACGTTTTAAAAAAATATTGATAATTGTATTTATTTTTTCCATCATCCCGTTGCATGTTATTTCTTTATCAAAACAACTATCTTATGTCAGAAAAAAAAGTTCTGCACATACCTGGTGTATCAATGAGCGCAAACGCTTCTCCGCTTCCCCTCCAATTGACGGGTTTGACTGTAGTTTGGTAGGTACATGATGATATATTGTCACTAACTGGGAAAAAGTTTTCTCCCGCCAACAAATTGCACAGGGTGCTCTTTCCTGTCCCAGTACTACCAATTGCACACACGTGTTTTGACATTTCTTCGAAATCTTTTAAGTAAAAGAAAACAATTAAATTTAATGGCTTTTATTGAATTTAATTGAATATTAATTGCAATAAACAGAATGTGATTTGAACTTTGAATTACAGGAGACTATGCAAGAGAACATTGTTTCATTCTTATCTACCCCGAAAAAAATAATCAGTTACATAACATGATCTATGGTCACTAGTCATACAAAGTGCATTTCTTTCCAATGATGATGTTCCGTTGCAGTATGATTAGAAAATGCTATGTTGATTCGTCCACATAGCATCAATTTCCTATAAATATCTAGCAGCTTGTTTCATACTGCAGTACTTACCTACGAACGTATTTATTCAGATAGAAAGTCGCCTGTTCCAAGAGCATGTGACGAGAACGTCGCATGGATTTCCTTTAAAACAACTTCCTCGTTGCAACACGGTCTATTCGTGGTTACAACTATATTTGGAAAGTTACGCATCGCTTAACAGGTTCTGGAAACAAAGATCAGGAAGAATTTCCTGTTGTACAACCACCTTTAATTTTGCAGAAACATCCTGATTAAACTGGTCCGTGAGAAAGAATGTTGCATAACAAGGTTTTGTTCATCTTAACCAGCCATGCGTAGATGATGTTATGTTTCACTGATTATGTTAAACAGCTTCAGAAAGTGACGGTTTATCGATCGTGATAAACAACTTCTAAAAATGCCTGTAGTATATTTTGTTCGTTTATTACTTCCTTTTATGAACAAAGACCCCTTTGATGAATTTGTTGACATAAATTTTAACGTAAATTTATATGATAAAATGTACGCATTTCTTGTTGTGGCAACTGCTTCGGAATATCCTTTGTTTTACAAAGTAATGAGCACTATGTGTTCACAAGACATATCACCTAAATTCAATACCAGCGACATGTTGAAGTAATCGAATTGTATTGGCGCCATTTCCTAAATGTTTGGAGCAAGCTTCGTTCGCCAAAAATAGGGTTTGACTTTGACTATTTATTGCAACAGAAAAGAACTTTAGAACTGATTTTAGTGTTCAGAAATATATAAAAGACATAAAAACAAACTGATATACTTTTAACTCCTTCACAAATGATGCATGTGGAAAATAAGCTTGGAAATTGTTTGAAACATCATCGATACAAATCCCTTTGACCAGTGACTTTTTGCTCAGAAAGAATCCATTTACCTTGCAGGCGCAATGGTGAAATTGAGAAATGACAGTTTGTGTCAAAATCTTGTTGTGCATCAGCGCCTGTAAAGTTTCATGTATTGGCAGAAAACGGTTACAATCTTCGCAAATTTGTCACCAAAGTGGACAAATCAATTATTACACAATTGTCAGACACTAACAGAAATAAAACCATTCACCTTATGAATGTTTCATGCACTGATTAATTTGATGACTCTTTCGAAATGCTTCCTGTTCGGTCACATGAATATAATAATTTCTGAAGGCGCATTAAATATTAATCAACATTTCGCGGTGCAGTATAAAAGAAGCAGACACGGAAGCTAAGCACCATAATAAAACAATTCACCATTGACCTTAACAGATACTTTCCACAGGTAAGGTTAATTTCTTTCTACATGTATTTGCCTTCGTCATTTAAAGAATTATGCGCCGTATATTGTATTTGTTCGTGTCATGACAGACAAAATCGCAAGTCCATATTTGTTTTTTAGTTGTACAGCAAAAGGCTAACTGTGATTAAAATCATATTGGGATAACTTAAAATGGAATCTAATAGTTACATACATTATTTCAGATTTTGAAACATGGCTGTGCGAGTATGCGTAATTGGGCCCACAGGGGTAGGTAAAAGTGCGTTGTGTAATCTAATGTGTGGAAAGTCAGATGATACAGAGGCCGCTTTCCCTGTATCGGACAGCATTAACGCCTGCACCTACCTGACTACGGCACAGATAGAGCGATGGTTCGGCTCAGGGGAAGAATTCATACTGATTGATACTCCTGGTAGGTGCTGTCTTTCAAGTAAACATTAAATAGGTGCTACAGTGACAAATTAACATCTGTCAGAATGCAAGCCGATATTGAGTCTATCGATTGATTTAAATTATTTGACCACTGGTTACAGATATAGGAAGTGTTAAGTGTTAAGTGCCTGCTTCATTGGCACTCCATTTTTCAGGTCTGGGAGACACCGATGGTCGTGATACTCAACATATAGCAAGCATGGTGGAGCAACTTAAACAAATAGACTACGTCAGTGCTTTCCTGGTTGTGTTCAATAGTCAAAACCCCAGAATTGATGAACACCTCCAAGCTATGCTCGATATATTTGCCAGGTATGTGAAACAAAACCTTACAAATTTTCTGAAATTATGTAGCACGATTTGTGGTATCTATCTCAGGAAGTTCGAAAATGTCGAAATATTCATTTAAATTGAAACAATCAAATTATTTTTTCTGGCTTTGATTTACTGTTGAAAAAGGAATTCATCATTGCTGAGATTTCTGTTTCGAGTGGGCCTAACAAACGTCACCTTGAATACAATATCGAATGAATATTGTAATAGAACTGCACGGTAGCAATTCTAAGTCCTCAGGCTCCTGTCTGAATACAAACTCAACAACATATTACAGTT
>JBCAUI010533140.1:0-11212 GCA_038406195.1 Haplosyllis anthogorgicola | reverse complement strand
ATCGATAAAAGCTGTGTTGTTGTTAAATTCAATCACTCCGTTGCGCACGCCTCACTGGCAAAGAACACACGCGACATGTGTTTTATTTATTTTTCACGACGTCACATGACCTATGATGTCATAATCCCCCTGTCCACACGTTGTTCAACATTCAATAGATGTCGCAACCTCCTGACTATATCTCCCAACTTACAATTTGTATTGCAATGCCTATTTAATGTAACAATTAAATATGGCTGAGACTTTAGTTCTTCAAAGAGAATAAGCAAGCCAAATGAGTGTCCAAATTGGTCATTAGCGACTTTTAAAAAAGTGTCACAGAAAGTTGAAACGGTTAATGACTGAGACGTAAAGAATTTTAACTGAATGGGTTAGATCTATCTTTAGATCTAACAAAGTATTGCGACAAAACTTATTTACCCAGATATGTTCTAGGAAGTCGGTGATACAATGGACGGAGCGTAGAACCTTTTACTGAGAGACTGGTGGTTGAAATCTTTCCCAAGCCTCCTCACTGCCTTAAAAATTCAAATCATGAAACTGTCAATTTGAAACAATACAGAACAAAAAAAGGAAACAACAGAATTCCACGGTGCGCTTTGGATGTGCTATTGTTTCAAAACTGATGGGATTTCCATTATTGCTTTCCACGTTGGGAAAGCTAAGTAATCATCAGGCTCAAAGATACAGATTTTTCTCTGTTGTTTTCTATGTCATGCATGATTGCACAACAATAGACAGGTGCTTCATTTGGGCCCCAAATGAAAGCCCTACATTGAGAGAAAAGGGTTCACAGAGGACTCTCAAAAAGAGTTTACACTCACATAGAGGGGTTCACAAAGGACTCACAAAAGGGGTTCACAAAGGACTCACAAAAAGGTTCACAAAGACCTCACAAAAGGGGTTCACAAAAGACTAACAAAGAGGGGTTTACAAAGGACTCACAAAAAAGGGTTCACAAAAAGGAGTTCACAAAGGATTATTAAAGTGGCTTTCAAAAGGGCTATCATAAGGGGTTTGCAAAGGACTCACAAAAGACTCACAAAAGGAGTTCACAAAGGACTCATACAGAGGGGTTCACAAAGGGCTCACAAAGGGGTTCACAAAAAGTTCACAAAGGACTCACACAGAGGAGTTTACAGATGGCTCACAAGAGGGGTTCACAAAGGACTCATACAGAGGGGTTTACAAAGGACTCACAAAGTTGGTTCACAAAAGGGCTTCCAAAGGGCTCACAGAAAGGAGTTCACAAAGGACTCACAAAAAGGGTTCACAAAAGAGTTTTAAAAGGACTCACAAAAATGAGTTACAAAGGACCTACAAAGGCACTTTCAAAAGGGTTCACAAAAGGGGTTAACAAAGGACTCACAAAAGGGGTTCACAAAAGACTCAAACAGAGAGGTTGAAAAAGGGTTCACACAAAGGGGTTCACAAAGGACTCACAAAAGGGGTTCACAAAGGATTAACAAAGAAGGGTTCACAAAGGACTCACACAGAAGGGTTCACAAAAGTCTCACAAAAAGTGGTTCATAAAGGACTCACAAAAGGGGTTCACAAAGGACTCACAAAAGGGGTTCACAAAGGACTCACAAAAAGGTTTCACAAAAGGGCTCCAAAAGTGCTCACAAAAAGGAGGTCATAAAGGACTCACTGTCAAAACAGCTTTCAAAAAGTTTCACATAAGGTGTTCACAAAGGACTCGCAAAAGGTGTTTACAAAGGACCCACACAGAGGGGTTCACAAAAGTCTCACAAAAAGGGGTTCACAAAAGGGGTTCACAAAGGACTCACAAAAAAGGGTTCACAAAGAACTCACAAAAGGGGTTAACAAAGGGCTCACAAAAGGGGTTCACAAAGGACTCACAAAGAGGCTTTCAAGAGACTCACAGATAGGGGGTTCACATAAAGTGGTGGAAAGTATACGTAAGGTGGAAAGCATACGTAACTTGTACGTTCTCTTGTTTTATAAATCATAACACTTAAACATGTGTTTAAAGTATTTGTTGTGTGTTACAAGTTTAAATTTAAACTGACAAATCAAAATTACTAAGACCAGACCGCCCAAAAGTTGCACTTATCGTCATTTTAAAACAAGAACAAAAGGTAAAACACAAAATAAAGGTTTCACTCAATAGTTACCTAAGTGGTAAGCCTAATCAGGCTTCAAAGAAAGGCGGGAGTGCCGGGCTTGCTTTCTATTCCTGTTGTACTTTTCCTGTAATTGATATAACTATAAGTCATGCAATAAAGCGATGATTGCAGGAAGTTCACCACCGAGACATGTCTTAACATTCCTTTCCCCGTAATCTATCTGACGGGAAATAAAATAATCAAAGTCGGTTTCAATGCAATTGAGTGATGTTTAATGACAGCCAGCTGCTTGATCCCGTATTGCGTAACACTTCTAGGCAAGCGTGAGCCTCTGGTTACTAAGGTAACATGTTTAACCGATTCAATTACATTCACTCCTGACTTAACACGTTTAGGTATTATTATAATTAAATTTTCAATGCAAACCTTTAGGGATAAAATTATTTGGGAAACTTTTGGATCAAAAGAATTCCATGAGAACAGAATGACTATGTAAAAATCCTTACAAAAGTTTTATTTTTATTTTGATTGACTTGTCATACTTTATGTATGTATGCGTTATCTAACTTTCCATAAATCCTTCATCAATCTAAGTTTTAATTTAAAGTTTTAATACCACTGGTATTAATTCATCACCCTGTTCGTTTTCATTCTGTCTTTTAACAGTCCATCTAAATTTTAAAACTTTAACAAAGCAATTAGATTGATACGCATAAAGAACAGAATGGACTGCAATGTAAGGATTATTGCCTGAGATTCCGAAGCATAACAGAATGTTCTCAGGAAGGTAATCCCCTAAGGAGATTCCCCAACGCTGTTAAATGTAGTATCATATGGAACAGTTTATGCAGTCAATGGTACAGATGAGACTTTGATTAAAAAAGGACTCTGTTGTTTCATTCACTGTTACGATATTTGATAAATCACATTTTTGTCATCTTTCAATTTCCCTGAAAGAGAAATGCAGATCGAAAGATACCGTTACTATTAAGCCCCACCTACCCGATATCAATAGCTTACAAAGCAAAGCACTCCTACACATAAACAGAGAGAGACTGACACTATTTAACTCCTTGGGAACATTTACCATAGTGCAATCGTGTTTTCATTTGTAATATTACTTTTGTGTGTCTTTGCTCTTTTGGTTGACATCATAAGCTTGTGAGATGTAACCTTTACGTTCTGAAGAATATCAGTCATCTGAAACCACTACGGTTGATCTTCTGCCATGTTGTCCATGTCAGTATTTTGATGTTGTTTCAAATATCATGAATATAAATACATAACTGGTTTGGGGTCTGTCACACTGTCAGCTGATTTACCATCCCTGTGTGATCCTGTTAAGTCTAACCAGCCAGTGCAGCCGAGATTCCTATTTGCCCCCCCCCCGTATCGCCTATCTGATTTTTGAACATCTACCGTGCCAGCACAGTAATCTTTTTTCACAAAGCAAGTAAGACTAATAATAAATGTGATAAGGTGGATTTGTTAGGAAATGATGTGACTTTCTCCTTTTGTCGTATTGGCAGGAAGGGTAGACGTGTTGGTTAATTGTATATGAAGAGTTTTGATCCCCAATGCAGTGGATGAAATTACCATCAGCTTCGGAACAGTAAAAATTCAAAAGCACAGTGGGAATTCTTTTGTTTTCTCTTTTGTTCTGTACGTTTCCATCTGATGGGTATTTCACTGTTTGAATTTACATGCCTTTAGAGGTTCCTTTCAGTTTGTTATTTCAAATGGATTCAACACTAGATTTTCCATGAATTGACATACTAGGCCAATTTAGTTATTGTTCCTTCTGATGTAAAGGTGGGAAAGTCATCGATCAGAGAGTATTGTTTTATTGATGTACATACCGATGACAAATGATATAAAGCTCTCAAAAGAAGAATTGTTACATTAGGTAATGACTATTGTGATTGATGCATGACATTTATAAAGTTCCAACGACAAGACAATCAGAGAATTGCATGAGGTAGAATACTTAGGGCAGACTGGGAATGGAAATCACAAGAGCAAATGGAATTCTACTTAGGACACAACACTTTTATTTTGATGTTGCCTTTTCATCAACTAACCAGGATTTTTTACATTCATTTTCAGTGTGAAATGTGTTAGAATGTAAAAGCGTTTCAGATTCAGCGTTTCGGTTTTCGAACAATGCAATGTCATGGTTTTCCTCTGTGTACATCAAAAGCACACGTAAATTTTTTTTGTTCTAAATCATTCTCGAAATTTCACGGTTAGTGGAACAAAAGAATTTCACGTTGTCCTACTCTCTGTAAGAACAGAGCGTAAAATTCTACCGTTTGAGAAATCAGAAAAGGTTTCCTGCTCTGGCAGAAATTCAAAAGCTGCTTGCAACTCGGGAAATGCCCTCTAGTTTCAAAACATGGTATAAAATCTGTCAATTCTAGATCTCCATCATGGCAGAATCCTCGCTCATAATAATAGTATGAACGAGGATAACAATAGAAATCCATGTTAGGTCTTGTATTGTATGAGAGACATTCTCTGTGGTTCTTTAAATTGTTTCTGTTTCTTCCTATATTTTACCTTAAACCATACTGAAATAAAGGAATTTTAAATACTGTGCCACTGTACTTGTCAATTTAAAGTAATTATGGAGCAAAATCTAATTATGCAGAAACCAATATTATTTTCAGGAGTTGTGTAGACTCAGCCTAATGTTATTTTTGTTCAAATAATTGCCTTCCTTTATTCAGTGATGATTAATTACATAACTTACACAACCACAAAAGGATCGGTTCCTTTGAAGAGTGTTTTCACAAAAAGTGGTTAATGTATCTATTGCGCCCCACCTCATTTATGTATCAAAACATAATACAAAATTCATATACTTCAGTCTCTTAGTTTATGATTGATTGAAGAATAATAAGTGTACATGTGTACAAATAATTTTGAAATAAAATATAACATTAACATTCTGAATACTTCTGAGTCTTAATTATTATGGTGAATGTAGATGAATTTTGAGCTGTTGCAATCTGCAAACCATATATTCAAAGGGACCTTTCATAAAAAAAACATATAGCAAGTTATAGAAAATCTTACCTTAGACTTTAATTTTAACAATTCAATCATAGCATTATCTCACATTGACCCGAGACCGTTTTTATGGAGAAAATAGATCATGACGCGGATAAATCGCGGAACATTCACATCAGAAAGTCAGTCTGAAGATAAAAAGTTAAATTATTAATATCTCTTTCCCGCCTTAAAAGTTTTTCCTAAAGACGTTTACAACTAAGACTCTGTCAAATAAATGAAGTGGGAAACGTAGGGAACTTATTCACCATTTAATGTCGGTACGCATAAAGACAACGCAAGAAATTCTTTTGTTCATAACTGACAGAATATTCATCTTCTTGTTAGGTTATAATTTACTTATGCTGTATTTTACAGTAATAAGTCCCACGCAGTACATCGATTTCCTTTCTACTTTCAGTGTACAGAGTTCAAGTCAGCACCAGTACATCAACCCTGTGGTGAACAAGGCTTGTTGGACAAGATTAAGTTGTTAATACCACTGTTGACTCGACTGACCTTGTATGTTCTGAATCGTCTATGTTTTGGTGTCGGACAGCCATCAAGATACAAAATATACATGTATTGGATTTATGGGCGTCAGGTGCTGCACTCTAACGCCGAGAAAGAAAGTTCTGTTACCTTACTACAGGGAAAGTCCAATATGTCATCACAAAAATGGAAGGATGACGTCACTCTACACTATTTGTATTACAATGACTATCAACCATTTTTCGTGAAACTGGTACCCCTATTTTGGAGTTGATCTTCTCGGTTCTGCGCTTTTTATGTACACTTGGTATGTATTTTATTTCGGAATTTATAAAATTCGAGTGAATTGTTATTAGCCATGTAGCCTGTGTTTGCTTTCGTTTCTTATACGTTCTTTTCCTCTGCGGAAAATGTCTGATTGATCTGGGTGGATAACTATTATGAGTATTGTGGTCTTCACGCTGGAACATTTTGGTATCTGCATGCATCTTGAATACATACACAGATATATATGCAAATGACCACAAACTAACAACAATGCTCTTGCATGAGGAAAATTTTATGCGACAAAAAAGTGAACGCTTGATCTTGACCAATAAGAACGGAAAAAGCGCATATGCAACGAAAGTTTACAAAGGCTACATACCGGTTAAAAAGGCTGAACTAGAATGATATAATATTCGGAAGACTATAAAAGCAATCTGCATTGATTTTGTACAAATAAAATAAGCAAAAAAAGAAAACAAAATTTAAATTAACTCAACACTGTTATTCATTTCAAATCCAAATACTTTTTGTTTGAGCAAATATGGAAATTAAATTCCCTGTTTCTTTTTTACAAATTGAATTTGAGAAAT
Source organism: Haplosyllis anthogorgicola (assembly GCA_038406195.1). Taxonomy (NCBI): domain Eukaryota; kingdom Metazoa; phylum Annelida; class Polychaeta; order Phyllodocida; family Syllidae; genus Haplosyllis; species Haplosyllis anthogorgicola. Next base: position 4,722 of record JBCAUI010533140.1, on the reverse strand, counting down.
CATTTTGTTTCTTTTGTTGCAGATCAACAGTTTTTCGACTTGTTGAAATTAATTGAAACAAAGTTTTATCTGTTGAAGTATTCAAATAAAACATCACTATTTTAACTTTCTTTTCTTACTTGTAGGATGTCGCATGTCGTTTTACCCTATCATCAATAATTGGTCTTTAATTTAATTAACATTAATTGGTCTTTGTTTTGATAGCAGTTGGTGTTTTTGTGTGACGGAAAGAAGTCTAAGGTGTTGAAGTCTAAGCATAACTTGTTTGCATGTAAAATATTTAATGATTAAACAGAAGCACGTGTGTAAAAATGCATGTGTATAAATTAAGTCGAAGCTCCTAAAATAGATTTCATTTTATATAAATGGAATTCCATGCTGTGTCTATGACTTACACAAAAACTATTATTGTTCTTAAAATTAAAATCCTCAACTAGACATTTCATCCTCTTCGCAGAGGTATGCATCCTGCATCAAAAAGGGAATAGACATTGATAATGTCTTGTATTGTAATGTGAGAGGTCTTTACTTTGGAACCTAGCTGATCACATTACTTTATGTTAGTCTCTTGAGAGATATCCGCTTGTAGATACACTGAGCTCTGTATTGTTGGTGGGAGAATAAACCACATCATTACCTTCATTACACACATTCACAGCTTCATCAGATTGTTATCTGCCAATTGGATCGGGAACTTTTACTGTGAACAGTAATTTAACTGAACCATGGTCATCGAGATCCAAACCACGTCGTTATTTGACATTTTTTGTAGCGCGGCATATGTTTTGTAGTTTATATGTGTTTATGTACACGGGAAAAAAGCATACATTACAAAAACTAAAGCCCAGTCAGTTATCATGTGCCTCTTAGCTAAGCAATATTATTTTTGGTGCTATTTAAGCAAAAAAAAAACGTAAAATAACACCAAAAAAAGTATGATTGATGTGCACAAAATCTATGATCTTATTTCATAAAAAGTTTCTTTCACAGTACACGGAATTCGTATCAGAAGTTTAACAATCGCGCATCAAAAGCACTCGTTCTCTTCGGTTCCAAAATGATACGATTTCTGTGTGCTGCATTGAGCTAGATGTAATATATGTTTCTAAATGAGCATTACCTGGGGAAACTTTAAATATTTGTTAATCTTTCTGTAGGAAAGTATTGGTATCATGAGTCATTCAGCATAAGAAAAGTGATCCCATAAAGAGCTAAAGAATATCTCATACAGAACCTGCGTGTGTTTCATTCCACTTCCTGATATTATGAGATAAATCACGCTGTGTGTGAAACTTTATCTGAGACCGCTTCACTCTTCAAAGGTCTGTTTTAAAAAGCTAAAATCAATTGACATTTCAGAGCGGAAGTTGGTAACATGCGCAGTAACACGCACCGTACGGCAACATGCACAAAAACCGCCGTCTTTATCAAATATTTAGCATGACTTTTTTCAAAATGATTTTTGTACAAAGGATGACACGTTGATTCATGCCTCTTCGTTTTGAAAACAAAAGAAATTCAAGCTGCACAATTGTTTTATGGTTCATAAAACAAATAATAGACAGTGTACATGTTTAAAATATATGCAAATACAAACCTGTCAATTTGAACTACGCAAAATGGTTGCCTGCTCAGATCAGTCAGCCATTCTCTGTAGTCTCTCAGTACACAGAATTCCTATCATTTTGGAAACGAAGAGAACAAAGGAAAGAACAAAGGAATATCACGCTGTGCTTTTGATGCGCTATTGTTAAACCTCTGATACGAATTCCTTGTACTGCCCTACCCAAAACCAAATCATTCACTAACTGTACTAACAGTATCAATTGATTCATAAATAAAAACACTGGATAAAATCAGACTTCACCATCTTTTTTGCAATTTAACCTGTTAGGGACATTAAGGTACAAGAAGGTGAACACCTCCAATGTTCTCTTTAAGCTTATCTACATTGAGGCTGATTAGAGTTTATGTAACATGCAACACGTCTTTATCACGCCTCATAAATTTCCCCCAGAACTTTTATGGTAAATCTCAGCTCGCTTTATTGCATAGTAAACAGAAAACATCTGAGCAGTTGTCCTGGGATCCTCGTAAATTTGGTGAGTGCACAGAGAAAGTCAGATCCGAAAAGTCAACGAGAGATGACCTTTCAGTGTACAGAGCCCTATGCCGTATTGTTTTAGTCCAACACTTAAATTCACAGAATTTCTTCCAGAAATTGTGTAAAATAATCTGAAATGGCCAGAAATGGGGTTTGATCATTGACTCTACTCTGTGTGAATTAACTCTAATATGCAGGGTTGAAGGTCTCAATCCCAGAAAACTGTTATGGCTGCGAAGAAAACCACAGAACGTTCTCGTTGATACAGAAAGCCACATGCCCTCTCGGACATTTGGCTCAAACAGGTTTTAGGATAGGAACTGCGGACAGAAAAAACAAATAATGTTCTTTGTTACTGACATCCATCAAGTAAAATTACAAGAATTAGGTAAATTTGTTGAATTTGTTAAGGGAATTTTAATTTGGAAAAACCTTCATTGTTTAACTTCCATTTTGTCTATTTCACAATGAATACTACGCTACAATATACAATTATAAACGCACAGCATGGAATTTTATGGTTCTATTCTCTACAATAAAAAGTTGAAGCAGTTGATGAGCGCAAAACAGAGTTGCATGATGTTAAGCACTTGGGTCAGATGTAGAATGGCAATCAATGTTTAAGCAAACTTTGCCAATTGAGTGAGGACAGTTACATACAAAGGATTTTAACAGTCAATTTGTGGATGGCAAAAGGAGTTTGTGCTTTCGCATATCAGATCATGAGTCTTTTTAGTCAATTTTGAAGTACTATCAAATGTGAGGATCGGGATTAATCTTCATAATTTTAAGATTTACCAGGTTACAATTTAAAATTAAGCACAAACAAATCTGTGCATTACTGTCCAGATTTTTCTTTTGCAGATCAATGTTTATTCTTATCAGATGGAATAATGTATTATGTAACCTTAAGAATTGTGAATCATGCAAAAACCTAATCAGTGTCAAGGAAAATTATACCTGTTGGTTTCTCATGGAATATTTACAATGTCCTCCAACCTTCAGTTAAAAAAGATGAATTAGATTAATTAACCAATGGCTTGACTCGTATTGCTCCAGCTCTGAAGTGTTTACCATTCTGAAGACATTTGAGAACAAAGAATTTTACGCGTACTATTGACCCTCACAACAGCCCATTTTTATTGTGCCAAAAACTGGTAGCATTTTTATCCAGTGTAGAATAAATAGAATTTCTTAACAGTATATCTTCAGTGGAAATGGTCATGAAGCTTAGGGAATAGATATTATAAAATTCAGAAAGAGGGATCTCAGAAGGATCCTTCAGGAGACCAGCAATAATCTTATTACGGGAAGCATCTCCATTTCCAGATGCGGCAAATTGATCAAATTACTCGATATTTATCCCAGGAGAAATATCCGCATGTAGATACACTCAGCTCTGTATTGTTGGTGGGAGAATAAACCACATCATTACCTTCATTACACACATTCACAGCTTCATCAGATTGTTATCTGCCTATTGGATCAGCAGCTTCAAGTGCGGATAGTAACTTAACTTAATGAAAGTGAATTACCGCAATAGAGTTCTACCATGTAAGTTTGCCTCGTGAAACCAACCACGGTTTATGGTGGATTAGAATGGTGAGTACAGAAAAGTGTACATGGGTAGAAAACCTCACACAGCTTGTTTACTTTGTATGCATCTTGGTTCTGTCCTGGAATAACATGGTGTCAAGAACTGACATGGTTACCCTGTAAACAAATCTAAAGTTATTTAAAGTTATAATAAACAACACAAAATTTAACTACAACATTCAGGGCTGTGTTAGACCTTCAACCCTTGGTCAACACTGCTTAGTTTTTCGCGCAAAACACTCACCAACCCACCCACCCACTTGCTTCCAAGTTGTATTCAAATTGATATCACAAGTTTAAACTCAGTAACTAGACAATGCATAACACTGCATGAAAGTGTCGGTTGCTTAACATTTCTGAAAGACATGTTACACAGCAGACATCACTGACAGTACAAGATTTCCCTATTAACTGTGCCTTGCAAACTGACTGATAGGTTCCATCGTAACTCACCATGTGAAACCTTAGTGAACAGGACTAGCTAATTGGCCAATTGAGTTAATAGGGAAAGTTTGAAATTCCCTTACTGGTGACAGTAAGCAAAAATTGTATCAAAAGTTTAACAGGGTTATGTATGGGAGCTCCATTTTATTCTCCTATGTACACAATTGATACGATTTAGAATTTTATGAAAACACCAATATTAATTCCAAATTCCAATGACAAAATAGACTATGGTTCGCGATGCCATTTTTCCAATAACTCATACACATAACTAGATATAGCATGGCTTTACCTATATTACTTTCCGTAAGATTTATACCTCGGACGTGTAGAGCAAGAGATCCGAGACTCGGATCCTTTCATGTGGTGAGGTGACTGACGTCTCGGTATAGGGTAACGTAATTATGACATTTCACTTGAGAGGAGGATACGATCGTCCGCCGTGGTTTATGAGACAAGTGGAGGATAAACTGCGCTCATAAATATACATCGTGGATACATCACGGTGTTCGAACTGATTTTCCGTAAACAACATACCGTCAACTATAACAAATCTGGGAACAATGGTGGAAAAATCA
>JBCAUI010533139.1:9264-23875 GCA_038406195.1 Haplosyllis anthogorgicola | reverse complement strand
AGGGCATTAAGGTTGATAAAATAGGAGTCAGCACTTCCTAGGTAGGAATCCGTAAATAGAAGGCAGTATCAATATGAGTCGATATCCAGATGTCTGTTTAGAAGCTTCACTCCCAATACATCAGCTTGTGAAGGGACCAGATGGAGAGCTGTTGTGTTAGACTTGCAGGCAAATACACACAGTACATATCAAGTCATACAAGTCAGCCTTAGTAGCATTGCCCCAGTAGCGTGCACAACACAAGGGACCTTTTCCCTGACAGTAAAAGAGATAGAAAAGATGCCTCGGCCAACAGAGGCAGACCCTCCAGACAAATGTGAAAGTTAAACGAGTTGGAGGTAAAAAGATGTTGTATTGTTTTTCAATTTGAAGACATTTCCTAAGAGAAATGAAATTTGAGGACAATCATAATTTACATTGTTCTTGTATTCTCATGAAAACCAACATGTATGTTGTTGTCCTTAAGTAAGTCTCTAAATTTCGTGCCATGTCAGACGGAGCTCGTACAAACATATTACAGACACAGCGGAAAAAGGCAGTTTCAGTCAGTAATAAACATGGTTAATCCAAATTTATAGATGCATATGAGCTTGGCTACATTTTCCCTAGCTTTGTTTTCTATTGCTGGATCCTGTTTTATCCGAAATAAACTGGTGTACTCATCCCAGGGCTAGGGCATGACACCTGCCGTACATAAGAGAACTATAAAATTCGCGCTTTTATGGTTTAATATGTGATGGTAGACACAACAGCAATTTTGTAGTGCAGTACACCGTCCTGACGGATAATAAATCTTGTGTTTTCAATAGAGAACACCCAGTGTATTTGTTTTTGAAGGAGCGCGGTCCTAATATCTGTCGCAAATCGAGAATCCACATTGATGGCCTATGGAGCATGCATAGAGGACGGCATCTTCTAGTGCGAAATACCCATAGAGTGACAAATATATTGGGTGTTTTGTAACGTCTCCGCTTTCTACGAAAGGATGAAATTCTATCAGTTTTGGAACAATACTTGAAGAACATTGCATGGGATTCTTTTGTTCGCTTTTTGTGTGCTTTTCCAATTTGAGGGAAATTTCTGATTGGAATGTTTTCAGAGGGAAGTATTACTTTTAATTATATTAAAATAATCACGTTGAAGAAAATCTAGATAAGTACTTTTATTTAGGGTATTATAAAGACAACATTGAGACAAGTTTAACGGAAATGTGAAATGCCCTATGCATTATTCGTATCACATCGCTGGCGGCATCAGCCCAACACATATCCAGTTGATTTTGCAAGTTAGGCAATGCAATTTAATAATTCCACGCCATACTTTGTCTCGCAGGAAATCCCAAATCGGATCATATTTCCGACAATGTCATAAAATAAGCCCATTGGGTCCATATCTCAGGGCGAAGCTGTGTTACAGATGCAATCAACTAGGAAGTACGATTATCTGTCATGAATAAAGTGACATCAATTCCTTCTAAATTCGCTGTATCAATAGAGAACACCCAGTATATTTGTTTTTGAAGGAGTGCGGTCGTAGTATCTGTCGCAAATCGAGAATTCCCCATTGACGGACGATAAAGAAAGTAGATCTGCCTACTGACCAATTGTAAGTAATACAACGAGATAGAATTTTCTGTCATGCTTTTCAATTGGATATCTGAATATTAACATTGGATTTTAAATTGTAATGTACAATGCTCATTGCAGTAAAATTGTCATCGATTTACTAAAGAATCTCAGATAAGTACAACCCTTAATAACTTTGGAAATAAAATCAAATTCCATGGCGCGGAATATTTATATTTCTTTTTAACATTAGAAATTCATTATCGTCCTATCGTCCATATTTATTGTATAAATGTCAAGTCTTTTTTAAGTTATACGCCCTGCCTTCATGATGCTTATTATAAATGTCTAATGTATCACGTTTCGTCTCATTGTCCATTATTCATATCGTCCTGTGTCTAGTTACTGCGGCATACTTTCAGTGCGTAATTGCTTAAAACCTTCACTTTAAAGCAACTCGCTGAAGTTGATACATGTTCATAAGGACAGTGTAGAGGAAGAAAAAATAGTTCAGTGATGAAATATGGTAAAAAAAAGTGAAATATTTGACAGGCACATTCATTACACAAAAATTCGTATCAATTGTACACATAAGGGAACCCCAACAAGGAACCGTATTCGGAGGCAATTTTTGTGAACTGTCTCACACTGTCTTCACATTTTGAAAGACAAATAACCCCTACAGCGCCGCGGGATCAAATCCCGTACAAGTGCCGAACCCAGCATACGATAAATGTTGTATATTTACATACGTAATGTTTAACTCCACAAGCAACAAAAGTTGATACTTACTAAACCCCACCAACAGCAACAAAAGTTGATAGCTGGTGCTAAATGTACATGTATGCATGTGTGTATGTGGTCAATATGGTGCAAGTATGTGTGGAAGTGGGTGTGGCAAATGGGGGGCATAGCTGGATGCTCCCTCAACCAAGAGTGGGTGTTGACCCTTGGAGAGGGTGTTGGGGTTGGACAACCCCCTTGACCAAGAGTGGGCATCAGCCTCAGAGGGGATGTCAGGGTTTGATGCCCCCCTTAACCAAGAGTGGGCATTGGCCCTCAGGGGGGGCATCAGGGCTGGACACCCCCCTCAACCAAGAGTGGGTGTCAGCCCTCACAGGGGGTGTCAAGGCTGGATGCCCCCTTGACCAAGAGTGGGCATTGACTCTTAGGGGTGTTAGTCCTGGAGGAGGTATACTTGTCTCAGGCTTCACAAAATAAAAATAGGTTACAAAAGCTAAAAATAGTAACAAAGTCGTGGTGTTGAACATACTCCACAGTGTTGTAAAGTGGTGGTGTAGAAGCTATTTTAAAAAGTAGCAACTTTTGTTGTACAAAGCGCTGTGAGGGATAAGGGATATTGCTGTATCTTAAATGTTACAACTGCTACTGTTATCACAAGCAAAAAAATTAAACACTACAATGCACCCAAAGTAACTGAATGGGATGACATACAATACTGAAACTGAGAATCACTCGGCATATAATGTTTCCGGACAATAAATAAGATATTGCTTTAATTATAACTTTTATTTTCATAGTGACACCTGAATTTTTTTTGAGAATTGTTCCAATGCGATCATTAGATTTTTCAATTAACCCTGAGGATGAAATGACTCATCATTTTGAGAACAATACAAATTGCAAGTCAGGAGGTACCAATATGTGCCTCTTGTAACAAACCACAAAAGGGCATGTATAACGCTCCCGACTAGTTCCTGCATTTTCCCTTTTGCCACCTTATCCAGGACACACATGACATTCAAATTAGGCGTCAATAGATAATAGATGTGGTTTTTTAAAAAGAAGTGTGCAACCACTTGAGTTTAAAACCATTTCTAAGTCTTTTCACATGTGCAGGTCAAATTCTACTGTTTGCAAAATGAAATACATGTCAGGAGCTGGTGTATGGCTTTATTCGGATAAAGAATCATAGCAAATACATGTGATTAATATAGATATAATTATAGATAAGTTGTACATTGAATTAAAACGTTGAAGTGATGAAGAGCATGATGTTTGTGAACATGCAGGTTTGAAAATCCGTTTTGTGTTACAGATTTAGTCACAATTATATACACTGATAGAGAAATATTAATCATGGCATGTATAAGCCTTAATTAGCATTATAACCACATTCAAGTTTCTTCACGTTTGTACAGTGTAAACCCACACCGTCGTATTAGTTCGAGTGAATGACCCAGTAAAATATTCTATTGTTCGTAAGATGAAATATGAATCCTCTGTTGATATTATGTAACAGTCTTCGAGATAATTTATACTCAGATCAAGAAATCAAAGGAAATTTTGCCCCCCCGCAAGTACGTGAACTGGCCAATGGATGATTATGTGCCTCTTAGCACGGCAGTTAGAACAAAAGGTTTAAAGGCACGAGAGAGCCCATTGACCAGATACAATTTCCACTGGCTGGTGGCCATTTCTTTATCTGGATGTTTAAGGCTGCTGCAACTGTAAAACCGGCGTAACGTTGTGTCACATGTAGAAGTGTACAAAGAGAAAATCGTCATTTGGTAGCCAAATGAGAGTTATCCGATCTCTTCGTTGTAGATATACATAGTTTCTAAATCGGTATTAATAATTGTGCTACTTCAAAGACTGTCTAATGGCCTTAGGTACTGATTTTTCATTTGACTGAATTTTTCTTCTTCCTGCAGGTATTGAAGTAATACAAAAAGAAAGAATGGAATCCATTCCATAGGTCAGATGATCAAGGTTCAAGCACCTCAATCAGAAGACGAATAAAAAATTAAAGGAAAAAATAATGATAATATCATCAACTGGAATCACGACAACGATGAAAGATGAGAAAACAATTTCCTACACAATATTACACATAAAAACTGAATAGCATTCAGTGGACACCTTATATGATATGAATGTCACGACAAATGTGAAACAGAAAACACTTAGACGCTTTTTAATGGAGCATTAAGATTTTTCATTGCAGCTTTTCATGCACCATTCTGGATAAAGTAGAATTAAATCTCACACAACTGCCTGCTATACCTTCAGCTCATGTACATTTTCAACTGGACACGATTGACTAGTTCATGACATCTCAGTCCGAAAGAGCTTTAAAATAACATTACACTTTGTCGTAACAAGAGAATGGAAAATATCGACCGGATATAAAGGTGAATTAAAAAGACATTTCAATCATGGATATCCTGTCACAGATAACTGAAGTCGCCAAGTATTGCCTACTCCTGGATATCCTAACAATTGTGTTATTTACTTCAACAGATGGGAACACAGAAGGTGAGTACTTAACTTAAGTATTTCAACTTTCACTGACGGCTAACCCAAGACACCTAGAGGCGTCTCTCGGGCTTTCCCTTATAGTGTGTGTGCCGGGACCTGAATGTGATACGTAAAGAATTAGCAACATTTGAAAACAAATATTTTGCACGTGTAACTGTTCAGTAGGGAACGAAGTGGAGAATAGGCCTATCTGCACCGAGAGGGGTCCACCTGCAGAGAGACCTATCTGCACCTTGGGGGGGGGGGCATCTGCAGATAGACCTATCTGCACCTGCGGGGTCCATCTGTAGATGGACCCCCTGTCACCAACGTGACACTTTTGCCTCTTAAATTTGTTAGTAGTATGATTTACTCCCCTCCCCACGTGCTGCCACGATTGTCAAGCGACAGAAAATTCCCATGCTTCACTATTGCACTTCAGCAAACCATCACATAATTGTAGTTATAAAACCGCGCTTTGTAATATGCACTTCGTACCCTACTGTTTTATTGTCCACATATTGCTGATATCATGATTTGATGATCAACGTGACCATTTAAAATGTGAACCACCGCTGTCTTCGGTCTATTCAACAAATGTTTTGATACAAATAAACAGCACTTTACTTTTTACCAAATCCATTGTGTTCTTAAGAGAAAATAACTCATGTCTAAATGCTGCCATGACATGCTGGAATAATCGATCCATCATTGTGGATACATAGTATCTCACACAAACTAATCTCAGGTAGGATTTAGACAGAACTGAATTGGAAACAGTCTCCTTTTGAGAAGGCCAGTGCCAGTTAATGAGTTCAACCCAAGTACAGTGGCTGTTTCATACTCTAAATTGAATTAATTTTCCTATTGGCATTTTGTTGACAGTTGTGTATTCTACTTAAAACCACTACAAATCGACAGTGTTCAAAGCTAGGTGTAAAGATTAATTAGAACTGTGAACAAATTACTATGCTTCATCCTTGAAAATTAAACTGTTAATTGTAAGGTTTACGTTAATTTTACGTTTACAATTACGGACACATCTACTAGAAACTAATAGGAGAATATAGCATCGGACAATATTTAATCCGCGATTTAAATTTAGAAATTAGCCTATTGATAGCCAAACTAATTTCTTCCTAATAGACAATTCATCATTTAGAACAAAAATATGTTAATCAGCTCCTGAAATTCCTTTCGGTTCTGAAACGTGCAGAACATAAGTGATCTTCTGATGTGAAGTTACACAGAAATTGTATCATTTTGAAAACGAACAGAACAAAGGAGAGAACGAAAGATTTTCATGCTGTGCTATTGATGTGATAAAAAAAATAGAAATGAACTAGACAGTTAATAGACTCATTGTCTTCATGGAACAAGAGGAACCATAAAGATGCCACTTTCTCCCAATTAGTTGTGATCTATTTCCTAATAATGTGCAAGTAAATAATTACCCATGTAATTTAATAGGACTATCATGAAGCTAATGGCGGATTAATCTGAAAAGTAATCATCCGGCACTTATTACATTGTGTAATGATACACGCAGTTAATTATTTACTGTCCACGAACTGATTTAGTATCGTTACATATTATCTACGACGGTTAAAACAAGAAAGTAAAAAGTAAAATATTGGGACATTTCTATCTCTGGAAAGCTGATAGTATCAGCCTTTGTGGAAATCTTACATCAACCCATCTGATAAGCATCTAGTTAGCAGATTTGCTAATTCCATTAGAAATAATTTCAATTGGCATACCAACAAAAGAAGTGGCTTTAGAGTGTGACTGTACAGGTGTTAATGGTTATGAAAACGTGAGGGGTTCACAAAAATTCATTGTTCGGGCAAGCAGTTGTTAACTTAACAGTCACTTCAGTTTCCATAAAGTTTTGGAATAGTACCAGTCTAAACCAGTAGATTTTCTATTTGGTGTCCTTGTTCAGTGCTAAAACAGTTCCAAAATGAACAGCTGGTTCCTCCTCTGGTGGGTTTTTCACTAAAGTTCCTTGTTTGGGCAAGCAGTTGTTCACTGAACAGTGATTTCAGTTTCCAGAAAGTTTTGGAATAGTACCAGTCTAAACCAGTAGATTTCCTATTTGGTGGCCTTGTTTGGTGCTGAGCAGTGAACAGCTTGTTCCGTGGCAGGGGCTGACACAAGAAGCAAACAAGGAGGGAACAAGCTGTTCGTCCTTTTGTGAAAATCCCCTTGATAGACATACATGTCAAATCATGAAAAATGACACATCAACAGCACAGCGTGGAATCCTTTTGTTCTGTCTTTGGTTCTTTACATTCCAAACTGATAGGAATTTCATGATTTCCTACAAAATGATAACGGAGGTAATTCATTTTGCTACATGTTACACACTATTGACAGTAAAACTAGAGTATCATGCAAAGCAAACATTCCATACATAGCAAATTAACATATCATACATAACACACTTGGCATAATACTAATTCAATAGCTAGGGATGTCTTTTTAAAGCTTATTTTTCAGACCCATAATAGAATTCTTCGCTGACCATCTAAATCAGAGCTAAATCACATCTTAGATTTGCCAACATCTATTTCAGAATCACCAGTGACAATGGAAACGGAAAAGTTGGAAAGTTTCCACTCGACCACAGAGTTCCATCCTCCCCCGGAATTCCAGCCAGTGTTTGCTGGTCAAACAGCCTTTGTTCGAGTCACGACCCTGTTGGTAAGTTTACAGAGGCTTGGTCAAGTCAAAACGAGATATTATCTTGTCGATTTGTTTATTAAGTTTCTTAATGAATATGACGAAATTTAGGTATTCAAGTACCTTTTTTATTCTTGGACATATAATAAAAAGAAGTTTCACAAAATGTAAGACTTGTTATAATAGTTTGCTTTGGCTGTAATAAATTAATGACACTTTATTTTGAAATTTAGGAAGATATTAAAAATATTTTTAAAAAATCGTCTCTGATAACGGAAAAACTCGAATTTTGTTCATATACAAAAAATCGACAAGATAATATCGTTTTGACACAACTGTTGTATTCCTAACAGTTATAGTGAAAACAAAATATGCAGTATTAAGACAACAGCTCAACAACGAACTTTTGAAACTGATCTCATTGCACAACAATCGTATTAATTGTGTGCACAAAGATATAATGGAGCTCCTGTAAGGTACCGTGTTAAAGTTCTGATATAATTTTTGTGCAATGAGTTAGAGGGGTAAAGTTACACAACTACACAAAATTACAAAGTTCGAATCAAACTTTCTTCCTTTGGTACCTTCCAATGATGTGAGAGTTAAGCTTTGTGTTCGGCTGATGTTGGCTAAAATTGAGGTGTCAAATTACCTCATTTGTCCTGGAGATCAAATGAATGGCATTTACATTGTGACACTTTAAGTGGCACTCAATTTTGTTTCTTTCATACTTAAATACGCAAAAATCTCACGGGTCTATTCTGGGACAAAAACTACATCAATGATGTCAATTCGTAGCCGGCATGAGATATTACCAAGCAATGAAGGCTGATATCTAGTCATTGGCACGCAAAGCTTCATTAACAGGAGAATTGAACAAGCATGCTTCCTTGCATACTGATTAAGGGTGACCCATTATATATTTGCTTCTTGAGTACAAATACAAAATATCCGTGAATCAGATCGTGAAATTACTATTAAAAGTTAACGTCCAACTTTCAATAACTCAGCATGAAATTTTCAATTGACTTTCACGCTGAATTATTGAAATTCGGACGTTAACTTTTAATAGTAATTTCACGATCTGAACAGCGAAAGTAATAAGTCTTTGAGATAAATGCCATATGAAAAGTGTTCGCCAAAACGACAAAATGTTATTTAATTGGTTACCACTGCTTAAGATGCACTCGCGATTGGTTAAAATGGATTGGTAATAATGTTCCTTGATGGCCTTTCATTTTAAGGACAATCTCATAGTTATCCGAGTGAAAGACAAAATATGAAAATTTCCAATCTGAAATTCTCTTGAGGAACTGCAAGTGCTACAGTTCCTGAAATGGGTTTCATTTTTCGTCAATGGAATTCCATGTGGTGTTTTTAAAGAGCCTATTGTTCTCAAAATGAAAAGTTTTAACTAGACACTTCATCTTCTACAAGAACATTGCATTAGTCACATATACAAGGGTACATAAGGGAGCTCCTGTAAGAAACTGTGTTACATCTCTCATAGGATTTTCTTCTACTGGCTGCTATGGTAGCATGGCTACACTAAGTTGTGCATTTTTATTTCAGATTGAGCCTTACACAATGATTAAATGGGACAACCGCAATTCAACGGGTCCAGACCAGTATGAAGGTTTCATGGTGGATCTCATGGATAAAATATCAGAACTGGTTTGTATACATATACATTACCCTCGCAGAATAGCCAGAATCCATGTCCAGCTTCTGCTTTACCAGCAGATTGTATTGATAAGACTTCTGGGATCTATTGTCTACACATTAGACAACGAGAAACAAGTATTGCATTCTGATAAAACATAGACAATGACAATTTTGACATTTTGTCGTTTATTCATACATAATGTCCTGTTGAGTATGTCAGCAGTGAATGTTGCTATTCATGTGTTGAAAGTGATTCATTGACAAAAATACACAAATATGAAATTCCACCTTTCTAATAATGAACTACGTTCTCGAGTAACAGAGAAATTTGAAATGATCTAAATTTAAATTATTGCCACCTTTAATTTTATAGATTTTATGTTCTAGATTCTCTATGTTTGTAAACTTTGTTTGCTTCCATGAAGGAGTTTTTGTCGCAAATAAGGTTTTGGAGGATATTTTATCACGTGTGTTTGTGTGGCTCATTCTCTTGAAACATTTTGTGGAATTATATGAGATTTGACTCAATTTGGGGCAGGATGATCTGTCCAAATAATACATAATACCTACAGATCGTAAAATTCCTATTAAAAGTTAAGCACCCCTCTGCCATTAGCTCAGCATTACCACAACACGAAATTCCATTGTTGTGGGGCCCTTAACTTTTAATAGAAATTTTCACAATCTATTACATACCGAGAGGACCGATGTTACGAGGTAGCATTTAGGCGTTTGTTGAACTTTTGATTGATATTCTGTTGTTGCTGTTGACAGGTCGGGTTTAAGTACAGACTTACTCCTGTAGCTGATGGTAGATACGGATACAGACAAGCTACCGGGCTGTGGGACGGAATGATAGGAGAACTCATGAGGAAGGTCTGTACATCAACAACATTACAAGGTTTTCCTATTAACTGCGCCTTGCAAACAAACCAATAGGCTTTATTGTAATTCAGTGTAAAACCTTGAGCTGACGGAGTCAATTTGGCTTGTTGAGTCAGGAGGAAAAGTTTGTAATTAAGAATGTTTTTAATATTACTGTGACGCAGAGAGTAAGTTAGTAACAATAGTTCACAGTTTCGCAATCTGTAAGTTAAACCACTCTCAACACACCTTTAAAACTGCTTCTCTGAAATGTTAGATTCATTTTACTCTATTTCAATTATATACTATGGGAAATTATGTAAATGACATTATTTATTACTTTAGGGCTTGCATTAACACGTAGAAAGTAATGGACCTACTGTTGAGACTATATTTTTCTGGATGCGTCTATTTCACCGAGAATCATTCAATTTCTCTTTTCGTGATCCTGCAGTTTAGTGTTATTGTTGCGTCATTGGGAGAAAGATATACCGTATTTACCCGAATTGGGACACCCTCTCTAATTAAGGCACC
Organism: Haplosyllis anthogorgicola; assembly: GCA_038406195.1. NCBI lineage: Eukaryota > Metazoa > Annelida > Polychaeta > Phyllodocida > Syllidae > Haplosyllis > Haplosyllis anthogorgicola. The sequence goes on along the minus strand of JBCAUI010533139.1, from coordinate 13,301 downwards.
CTCCTCTTTTTGAGACAAAATAATTTGAGAAATGTCTGGTTCAACACACATTGGTGGAGACGTTATCAATATCTTGTGCAGAAACCTTTATAACCATAAAATTTAACTTCTAAAGATGGTTTGGGTTTCTGAATTGTTAAAAGAAGTAGTCTGCCAAAAATTGGTCTTGGCACAGGGCGCCTTAATTCGGATGAATACGGTATGCAAATGTTGGGTATGTTTTAGGAGGTGGACATTGCTGCAGCTCCACTCTACATCACCCGACACCGGCTGGAGGTGGTGGACTTCACGCGACCTTTCCTCAATGTGCAGGCAACAGTACTCACGAGAAGGTGATACTACATCCTACTGCTACGTTCGAAGCATTTTCATTTGTTACATAATTTAAAAATAGGTTATTTTTTGGGATGCAGACAGTTTTCCTATGCCAACTTTAATTTTAAAAGAGTATTCAGAATGAGCTATGTAACAACTAAGAAGCACCAACTGTCAGTTTCCCTTTTCCATTTTTACTTCTTTTTCTACATTTGCATTTAAAATTTCTGATAAAGTAGTCAAATTACGAGAGACATTTGTATTTAATCGTACCAATAACGGGATAAACTATATATTGTTCCTGAGTCGATGAATATTCCCTGCCTTAATAATAACACATAGACCCAAACGTTTTTTTTTTCACAGCCTTTGGCTCATCAATTGATGTTGAACTTGTGTTTGAGTGTAAACGACAGCTTAAAATTCCAAAGACAGCGTAAATATCGATTGATTTAAAAAGCATTTCCAAAGCTGTCCGATTTAAAGATAATTTTAAAGATACAATGCCAAAATACCAATAACCTCTTGAAAAATTGTATTAATTTTGGAATATATTCCAACTTGTGTTTCACAATCAAAGCAATTCTATTGTTCCAGTACGGTACAACGTGTATGCAAAAAAGCGCGATTTCACAGCTAAAATTATGTGATGGTGTGCTGAACTGCAATAGTAAAGGAATTTTCTGCCGCCCCACAATTGTCGCAGCACCTGACAGGCAATAAATACAAACTTTACTTCGTTCCGTACTGCCAAAACTGATGCTCTACATACTAATAATAAAAAAGAATGCTTCATTTCAGACCTCCAGCCGGACGACGGTCACGCATCAATAAGGTTTCTGATCTGCTGCGACAATCGGAGATCCGGTATGGAACGCTAAACTCTGGAATGATCATCCGAGCATTTCGCACCTCGAACGACTCTCTGCACATCTCACTGTGGCGTAAAATGAAGCAATTTAGACCGGGAGTTTTTACTAAAACAAACGAGGAAGGCATAAAGCGCGTCCGAAAGGAGAAATATGCATTTATATTACCAAGCACCATTGGAGATTACATTTCCCGCAGGTTGCCATGTGATTTGGTTGCTAAGGATAGGTTCCTCATGAACAAAGCGTACGGATTAGCTACACAGAAGGGTAGTGGATTATTGCCTAAGATCAACAGTGCTTTAGAACATCTCCATTCTACTGGATTTATAGATTATATCTACGATAAGTGGTGGATTAAAAAGTCAGAATGCAACGGGATTAAATCCAGCAAGATTTATAGTCCAAATGAGGCCTCAGTTTTACATGTTTCTCCATATAAAACGTACACTATTCTCACTCAACTATTTGTATTATATTTCACATCATATTCATAACATGACCATAAGCAGACTACACAGTATTACATTCCAGAAGACTTATTATATTTAATTGTAGTCTTTAGTTAATTTTTCAATGCAACTTTCCGCCGCAAGAATTAAGAATAAACTTTGCTATTTTTCACTACAAAAGCATGGCGTTTTTCTTTTCAACGACCCTTGAGTCTAAAAGTCACAATTTACTATGCTAGAGACCTTGAATCATCACAGTGTGTGTTTTTTAAATAAGTGACGAGCGCTAGACTACAGAAACGGTCACATTATATTTTGGTTTCTGACTTTGTCAGGAGCTTTGGTACAGATTTCTCGGTTATAAGCTTTCTGTTTTTCTAACGATCATGGCTGACATATTGATACTGCCTTCTATTTACGAATACCTTCTAGGAGATGCTGACTCCTGCTGTTAGTGATAAATAGACCTCAATGCACTGAGCAAAAATATAAACACAGCACTGGAAATGATTGCATGACCTGGTCACTATTACAATTAATTAGGTGTGAGGTTTGAACTGGGGCATGAAACAATGCAATGCAGTGCATGCTGTCATTTTAGCATGGTACAGTGAACATACTGGATCTTTATTGTTCCATTGTGCTGTTCTGAGCACTGGTCTGTGACCCAGGACTAGGAACCAGGGCACTAAAACAAATAAGCCTGCCACAGGCTTATTTGTAAATAGAAGCCGTATCAATATGTGTTTTAAAGTTCTGTACATCAGGGTAGAAAAGGGAGTTCCGATGCGGTACCATGTTAAACTCCTGTACATAAAAGGATGTGAAAATCCCACACAGTGTCCATTAACTGTGTGGCGGAATATCCCTTTTCCTCAATTACCTCACTTGTATGCTATAAAAATAAAATATGAGTCGATGGTACAGCAATCCAATGTCAGAATTAGTTTGATCATTTCATAAAACTCACCTATGTTGAGTGGAATTAGATGTAGAAGTGTCAGAATAAACAATTTATGCACAATTATGTTAAATTTCAGTTTGTTTATTAAGAAGAAAAATTCAGCATGTAAATCAAATTTCTGGATAGAACACTTTTAAACAAAAAAATAACTTAGTTTTTGAGCTAATAACAGTTAAAGATTGGACAAATATTGAAAAATGTTATTACTCAAGTTATTTTCTTTGTTTAAAAGTGTTCCATCCAGAAATTTAACTTAGATGCTCAATCTTTCTTCTTAATAAACAAACATAAAGTTAATGTAATTGTGTGTAAATCAATTCTAACACTTTTACATCCAATTCTGCTCAACATAGGTACGTTTTATGAAATGATCGAACTAACTCTGACATTGAATTGCTGTATTATGGACTCACATTTTTCTTTAATTGCTTACAAGTGAAGTTATAGAGGAAAAGGGATATCCCGCCACATAGAAATGGTCTCTTTTTGGTGGAATTGTGACTGGGTGGTGGAACGATTCGGTAGTCTGCATAAGGTACAACGTTAAACTTCTGATACCATTTCTATCTACTAAGACTATTGTTGCAGCCTACAGACTTGCACGTCAATCTGGAGACTTCGTGTCAGCATAACAATTTGGCGTAACGTTCCTGCATCTGTTTCGTTGCTGCGAAACTCTCAGAAATAAGAAAGCCTCTGCTTCAGTTGTAGAAACTACATTGACATTAATTGTCCATCAGATTCACTGCTTGGTGTCTCAAACAGTAGGGTACAAAGTGTAACTTACAAAGCGCGATTTTATGGCTACAATTATGTGATAGTCAGAGGAGGAAATTCCTATCAGTTTTGAAACAATAACACCTCAAAGGCACAGCGTGAAATTCTCTTGTTCTCCCTTTTGTTCTGTACGTGTCCAAATTGATAGGAATTTCCTGAGCTAGTGCTGACCTACAATGGTAAAGCGTATAAATTCTTTGCCGCCCCACAACTGTGGCAGCACATGACGGGCAGTAAATGCGCGCTACACTTCGTTCCCATATTCATACTGCCTTCTATTTATGAATACCTCCTAAGGAGATGCTGACTCCTGCTGTTAGTAATAATAGACCTCAATCAGGGGCGAATCCAGGATTTCCCGTTGGGGGGCGCCCGGCCCAAGGGGGCGCCACCCCTATTTTCACCCAAAATTCAGCGGAAAGTGCATGAAAACGAAGAAAATTTGGGCTGTTGGGGGGGGGGGCACACGCCGGCAGGGCCCCCCTAGATCCGCCAATGTTAAATGCCGTGTTCAAGTTCATTACACAAGGGTACATAAGGGAGCTCCCATAAGGTGCCTTGTTAAAGTTCTGTACATAATGGTACATAAGGGAGCTCCCACAAGACACCGTGAAAAGTTCTGTACATAATGGTACATAAGGGAGCTCCTACAAGGTACCG
>JBCAUI010533128.1:0-11212 GCA_038406195.1 Haplosyllis anthogorgicola | reverse complement strand
GATGTAAAGATCTACTGATAAATACACTTGACATAATAAAAATATGAAAACCCATTACACAGTTGTTTGGTCTCTTTGACTAAGTTGACTAGATTGTCTTAAGATTTAGAAAAGATTCCACGGCGCGTACTCGGAGAATATTACAGTAAATAACAAATTAATTGGATATTAAAACTGCACAGCTAGTTGTGATTTGTACTGTAATGGCATAATATTAATAACGCAGATTAACCGGAGTTACATGTTCAATTAGATCTGCTCCACTTATAAGGATGTAATTAGGTTTGGCCGTGTTGAATATTTATATTGAGCCTTCATATAACACGGTGCTAAGCTCATTACGCACATCCGGTTAAACGTATAGCAGACTCACCGGATATTAACTAACAGGCGGTGGGACGGTGCAGTAGGAAAATCAGTATCCATCAAGATCAATGCTTAAATCAAACCATCCTTTAATGACATATTCAGCCTACACTTCAGAAGGAGATAAGGATTTAGTAGATAATAAGGGTGCACAAACTACTGTGATATTTTTCATTTTAATAAAGAAAAACTATTTACAAAATAGCTGATCAATTTTAGAGGGTTTGAAAACTCAACTATTGCATTTTCATTTTTCATGAAGTTTTTCTATGCTTTACTCAGATTCCAAGTATACTTATACAGGTTGTATGCAGCTTACAATATATTGTTTTGCAGTTTTTACATCTAAATTTCACTTATAAGTCACAAAATCAAGTGAAAATTGTTCAGCTATTGCCAAAACATGTTCTGTTTTCCGTGCATGCAGTTTATTTTTTCGTGTAGTCACCCATTTATCGTCCCACCACCTGAATAAGGAATGCTTTGGTAATAGTTTGAAGCATGCCTTCATGCAGGGGACAGAAACACTCCACTGTTTACAGTTTCCAAAATTTCCAATCAGTTTAGTACACGGAATTTGTATCACAAGTTTAACAATGGCGCATCGAGAGCACAACGTGAAATTCCTTCGTTCTCTCCTTTGTTATCTTCGTTTCCAAAATTATACAAATTCTGTGTACTGGTTTCAGAACAAAAGAATCTTACGCCTTGCTTTTGATGTACTAATAATGTACATAAAATCAGAGCGTGAAACAACATTCTTTTAAAACGGGTTAGATCTTGACTGCATGGTCTGTACTGGTTTATTGTTGATTGTAAGTCATTTATGTAATACTGTTTTTTTCTGCATGGAATTTAAGATATGTTATAAATCCTAATTGACAAAAGTACTTTACAAGTTTACTATGAAAGACTGAATTGAATAAATGTGGCTGAAACAGATCATGAAATTACTACTAAAAGTTTAACGCCCTGCAACAATTAAATTTCATGCTTAGCTCATTCAATTCAATTGTTGCGAGTTGCTCAACTTTTGTTAGCAATTTCATTATCTGGATGTGAAGAAAAGATAGCATTTGGCTCCATTCTACACAGATACAGGGTTGAGTGCTGGTGAAAGGAGATGTAAATGTAGAGGAAATGAGGCTTGTCTCTCAGGAAATGACTCTTTTCTGTCAACCAGGCAGGCGTTTTAATGTAGCTTCAGCAAATACTCGTTTGCAGCAACTAAAATTGTTACCAATTTTGACTAAAATGTTTATAATTATAATTTTGTAACACGTAAGAATGACGTACTGCCCCGCCTCGAGTCCCCAATCCATCGAGTAGATAAATCGCCTTGAATCAGGGCGAGGGCGATCTTTACGCCTGGCTCACCCGGAGCTATCGCTGATAACATAACTCGCGGGGAAATCCATCAAATTACTATTGATTTGCATAATTTCCCTCAAGGTTGTTAACTAATCCCCAAGTTATCAAACCGCGTGATTAATAACAACAGTGACATAAGTCTGATGGGAGTGTGGTGTGCATGATTTGTGCACATTTTAGTGATCGTCATTACAACAGTTATTTTCATTATATTAGATTTCAAACTTCAAACTAGAATTTTATTTTTATAATCCTTCAAACTAAGACAATGATCACTGTGTACTGTAAGTTACCACCAATTTAATTAGATGTTTACATAAGCTGACCACATACTTATTACCTGATATCTGATGAGTTTGTTTGCATTGTTCGCATCTTTATTTACTTAACACAACAAGAATAGTGGATAAATTAAACATAGTGCATTTCAAAAATATGAATACTTCAAATAGCTGATAACTTTACAACCAACTGGATTTAGTTCTCAATTTTCATGAAGTTAATTTCACTCGAACAAAAGTACCTATTCCTGTGAAATGAAGAGTTGTTCTGTTATTGAATTTTCTTTTAAAATTTCATTTTTTTGACAGGGAATCATTTTGTCTTGTGTTATTGCTATTATTGCACTTGATAGGCTACTGTCACAGTAAGGAATGTCACAGTAATGTGACAAGATAAAACAAAAGTGACTTGAAACTGGTACACACCCCACATCATTAAACATTGTTGTTCTGACATTTCTCAATGATACGAACACCAAGTAGTGTTTCCAGTTTTGTTAAAGGTTATGTGTATTTAAACAAGTACAAAAAAGTAGGTGAGGCATCAAGTTTGGTAATACTTAGATTATTCTCTGTCGAATGACATACGATAAAATTTTGTCATCAATTCATTCCATGGTGGGGACCTACCTGGACATACTGATTACCAGGCAGGTGACCCATTGCATATGCGCATCTTCCTCGAGCATCTTTTCAGCTATTTTCAGGTTCTTAACCAATGGCTATATTTATTTTGATCTCCAAATAAATATGGCGACGTGGGTCTCCTGCCTGGTAATCTGTAGTGAGAAACGTAACGTAAGTCCAGATAGGTATCCGTCCAATTCATCCCATGTTCCACTGTCATGCGCCAAGAAGTAGTGCCAAGAAATAGTTCCGTTGTTTTCGTTGTGATGCAATAACATATCATGTTATAACGCTATGAAGCTAGAAACAGCGTTATTACATTCTATAGACAAATACCAATTCTACGTAAATAACGTTTACGACCCCATTTAATTGAGTTATTTTACCAACATTTCATTCAGAAAAAGCATTCTTTACCACTAAGACTTGAGCCAAGAAACTATTTTTGGTTCTGACCTGTACCAAATTAGATCTCTTTATTAATAAATTATTCAAGCAGACTTATCTTGTACAAAAACTACCGGCTATTTTTAAAACTAATACTATTCAACGTCACATATCTATATTTGTACTAATTCTAGAACCATAACATTTAAAGAAAAGGTAGGTTTAATCATAATGCTACAAACAATGTCCTTTTGCTGGTAAATCTTTCGATAAAAGTTGAAACAATAGTTGCAGAGTTTACAATGAATCCTCCGGCAAACTATTTGATAACTATTGAATGTGTTTGATTCTCATTTACATATTAAGTTGATATGAAACCCGTGCAGGATTTAGACGATTAAAATAGCAATAAACGGAATTGAGAATATTGAGGTTTAACTAAGAGAAGAATCAGAGGAAGACCACTTACATTGGTCTCTTTGGGTTTTTTCTTTAATTTTCAAGTTTAATTTATCACTCACAACATTATGCAAAATGTTAATGTTTTATTTTACACCATTGTTTTGTGCCTAACAATAGCAAAGTCTGAAATTCTTTTGTTCTCAAAACTGAAAACAAGAGTGATGATTAAGTTTGGAGTTGAGAAAACTAAAATGTAATTAACGCTTGAAAACTTGCATTTGGTGGTTTGCAAATGTTCCTTCCAACAAATCATTTACAGTACAGGGTGCAGAATATCAATGTCGTAATGACGCAAATTCACGATGCTAACTGAATGTCCCATTGACATTCAAAATGATAAAAAAAACCCGCCGTTTTATTGTCATTGTCATTTAAATGGATCCTTGTGGACCAAATGTCTCTCACATGCCTCCTTATTTCTACAAAATAGAGATGAGAACCATACGACAAATAATTTTGTGTGCCGTCATTACACAGAATTCGGGTCAATTCGTGTCATCAGGGTAAAAAAAGAGTCCCTTAAGGTGCAGTGTTAAACTTCTGATACGAATTCCAAGTACTGTTTATCCTTATTTTCAGCAATTGTTACTTTACTTTCCATCAAATTGGTCCAAAAGTTTAACATTGTGTTAATGACATTATGGCACAAATTGCATAAGGCTCTTGCATCATTACGAGATTGATCATCACCCACCCTGAGTAACAGTTATGTTATTAATTACTCTTCACAATCCGTTACAACTCGTTACATCTCGTGATGTTTCACTTAAACAGGAGCAGCTTCGCAGAAAGGATGTTGACAGCTTTAAGACAATATTATCTTTACCTTATTAGGATATTAATTGCTTTCATTAGTTCTGGCTGTTAGTCCCGTAATGGATCTTCTCATTCCATAAATATTTATGCTCAATGCGTTCACAATCCGGATTTTTTGGTCTTGACGTCATTGCATGTGAATGATTAGTTAGATTAAGCCACACGTTTTCAAATTGGACGTCTTGGTTTAATTTGTTTTGGCTTTTGTGCTTGCATGTGAATGATTAGGGGTGAAAATGTATTTAAAACCAAAATGCATACCTTTTTGTTATTTCACAGTACACGGAATTTGTATCAGTTTCGAAACATCTGGAACAAAAGAGAGGATAAGAATTTCACGCTGTGCTTTTGATGCGCCATTGTTTCCAAACTGATACAAATTCCGTGTACTGATTCATTTTTTTCTATTTCTTTATTTTATTTATTTGTCCATTCATTTCTCTTTTTTTAATCAAGTGTTAATTAATATTGCCACGGGTGCCCTCTGTTTCGGACTGACTGCCTCTTCCCATTACTTTTAAAGCCATATGGATCTGTTACGTGCATGGTTACTTACTTCCTCAGAGTTGCTATTGGCCTGTTATCTACTTACATGGAGGTGTTAGCAGGCAACAGACGATACCTCTGACATACATTTTCACGTGGTACAGAATGCACCTTAATAGGGTACAAATTTAATAGTGTTTTCTTTAATCTACCTTCAGTCAGACTCACCCTCATTTGTTATATAAATCACTGATGCATCCATCTTTGATGGGGGTAAAATTATCCTGTCGATTGACTTTCATTTTTACACAGAACACAAACAAGCGGTCATTTTCAATTATTACATCTCGGTCCATCAGATTTCAACCGTTTTCGGCACACAAAAAGCCCCTGAAAATGGTTTCATTTGAAACAATAGAATTCCATATTGATTCTTCTTAAATGAAGAGAAAAGAACAGACACTTCTCTCAATTTTCTGACAAAAACATTTGATCAAACACTTGGCAACCAACTTTGTAGTCAAGTCATGGAATCTATCCGTGAAACAACAGAAGAGTGTTATGTTAACATTGTATTGTTAATAAATGTCGTGATTTCTTTACCATAGCCTTCTAACAGAGCTCTGCTTTTAAACTTATGTAAGAGGTGAGGTTGGCTGTCTGCTCAAAAATCCCAAGCAATGATTACTTGTCTCGGCCTTGTTAGCTCAAAGTCTGAAATTCCTATCATTTTGGGACAATAGCACACGTTTACAAAATGGTACGAATTTCACAAGCTGCACCTAACATGATTCATCTATCTCTAATTATTAGATAATCACATTTTCAACTTTTAAATTTTGATCTCACATTTACATTTTAGCCACAATTTAAGGAACAATTGAATAAAATGCTGAGCTTCCGAGTCGCACAGCAGAGTGTGGAATTCTCCTATTGTAAAATTAATCAATTTCATTATCTGGATGCATTTTATTCAAAGAAGAACACAGCAGATTGATGAGACGGTTAGTTTGACAGCTGAGTCCAGACAGATGGGATATGTTTCATGACAAAATACATATTTTTAGCCCCAATAATTATGTCCAAACATAGAAGAAAATCTGAATTTAGATTTACATATTAAACAACTGTAATTATTCCTTCTATTTCTCAGTCACTAAGAATTGATAGTTGTACATACAATTCATATCTCAATATATAACGAATTCTTCTTTACTTACAACCACCTTTCATACCGTGATATTGATATAGCAATTATTTGAATTAAGCCTTTGAGACCAAACGTACTCTGAGACCACAGAGAAAGCATCGGTAATCTTATACTCAATTTACTGGGACTAAATTATGGGACAATTTTATTCTTAAGGGAGTGTGCTGGAGCAACAATCTATTTGAGGAGAAATAAGATAGTTATATAGTATAATTGATGACCATTAGTATTGAACTATGAGTTGAGGTTCTTCTTGAGAGGGGCGATAGACTTACACGTTTATGTTCATTATTTTCAATGCAGTGCATACATGTTAGGATTTTTCTTTCTAATGCAAAAATGCATGCTCAGGCATCCCATTCTTTTGATTTCAAAAGTTCCTAAACTGATCAAGAAATCATTAGAAAAAGTTTGGTGCCGGAAACTGTGAACTAATGTTGTAAATGTATTTCAGGAATACTTTTTGGAGTTTAAAAATCCAAAAACAAATTTATATAAAAAATATCTTTTACCATTATGTTAATACACATGTGTATTTTAGAAGTTAAAACTGTTTTTTTATGATATTGTAATAAATTAATTTATTGATTTTTTTTATTTTTCAAACACCTGACATGGTGCTTTATTTATTTTTTATAAGGGAATTAATACATTTTGACTAAATTTATAAAATAGAAAAAATTATGCCTAAAACTGGTGTTGCAATGTTCCTTCTGGCCAAAAGATGTCTCTGAAGTCCATGAATTTTGCCTCGAAACTTTAAATAAGGCGTCTACGATGATTTCTTGATCTGTTTTGATAGTTGTGATAGGAGTTTTCTGCCGCCCACAATTGTGGCAGCACCTGACGAGCAATAAATACAAGCTACATTTCGTTCCCTACTGATGTAAGAATAGAATTCCGTTGCTGGTTTTACCAGGATAAAAGTTTCAGGTTTAAGGTGTTTAAAACTCTAAGTGAATTCTTGCCCGCCGGTTAACTCAATACAGGGCAAAATTCAGAGCCGAAGATTTATCTTGGTAAGTTTTAAAAAATATATCCAAGAATAATACAAGCTTCATCAGAATACAAAATATACATTATCCCGGTATTTATTCAAAACTGAAATATCTCAGTTATTTCACGCTGATGATCCAAATTTTTATGAACAAAAATTGTTGAATTTCGCAATACTTTACGATGATAATGTTGAAATAGGTCAAAACAATAGCATTAAATTAATACACTAAAATATTTACACATGGAATGAATTGATGATTTACATTTTTACTGACATAAAATTGGTGTTGTTTTGTTCAAGTAATTTCATTTAAAGATAATGTGACTTGAGTTGTTGGCATAATTTTGGTTTGTGTTGTTTGTGTTATCAACGACGAGACAGAACATCGAAAACATACATGGATAACGTACATTCTGTATTGCAATGTTGAAATCAAAGGACATAGTCACCCCGAATCTGAACCAGAGAATACAAGTTGCCGCACGAAATAGACAAAAATTTTAGGATGTGTCCTTGAAAAATTGGGTAAAAGTCCTGAAATTCCTATTTGGAAATGTACAGAACAAAAGGGAGAAAGAATCCCAGGAAGAAAGGAATCTTTGGGTGTGTTATTGTTCCAAAACTGATTTGTTGAACCTGGTAATTTGGCATACGCCTAATACCTTGACAAAGCATGTGTATTTGCAGTAAACTGAAAGAAGTTTTCCAAGGTTCAGGCAAAGTTGTCGCACCAAGGCACCCACGTAATATCTACGCTGAGACTCACACAAACCTGAATTAGCCTTGTCCTCCAATGTCGCTGAAGGTAAAAGCTTCACACGACATGACTTTCCTTACGAAGTGTGTTTCAAAGTCTCCTTCTTTGATTTAGATTGTAAAGTAACAGGTGAAACCGCGTTGTGTATGCGGGTCATGAATCCTTCATTTGGGAACAATAGGTCCTTTTGTTCTAGTGAAAGACACAACATGAAATTCTATTGTAAAAAAATCAAGTCAATTTCAGGAGCTGAATTGATTGAGCTGAACTTTGAATCTGGGTTGTTGATGAAGTTAAAAGGGTAATTAATTTTTCAATGAAATGAAAACTTTACATTATGAATGTATTTCTTCAAAGTTCTGTATTTAGTGAATTCTACTTCAGCCGAATGCCTGTAGTAGGCACTTTGGCTCTCCGTATCTACGAGATGGCTCAGTGGCTTTTCAAAGGAATAAATTCAGTAATACCATTTCATCACTGTTTCAAATGGGAAATAACATGCACGGTTGATATTATTTTATTTGTAGGCCATAGTTACATATTAAGAACATCAATAAAGTACCTGCATGAGCAGTTGACTTCAAAGTGAGCTCAATGATACAGAGCTAATCAGTATTACCTGCTAAATATCAGAGCTATTGTAACGGCTTTAACATTTCCTTTCAGCTGCACTTAATGAATTGCTTCTTTTAGATTAAACTTCCGGTTAACACAAAGCAAATGGACGTTGGATTCCAAGTGGAGCGAAGAAATAACTGTAATTACACGACAGTAGAGCCTATGTGAGGCCTCTGGACAACAGTTATTAGCCCTGAGGCCTCAGCCTCTCTGTATTAACATTACAGCCAAATCTGTTGGGTTCGAAAAGCATGTATTCCATGCAATTTCTGTTCTAAAAGCCTCTTGATATAGTTGAAATAGTGCGCGTTTCAGAAACTGAAATTTATATCAGATTTGGAACAATAACACGTAAAAAGCACAGCGTGAAATTCTTTCTTTCTCTCTTTTGTTCTGTACGTTTCCAAAATGATAGGGACTGTTAATAAACCTGAAATGCTTTTGTTTACTATTTAGATGGGAAATTTGCTTTGAGATAAATACATCTAAATCTATGACACTAATTAATACTACTGTTGTATTAGAGCTTGCTTAAAGGTACTTATTTCAGATATAGTCTTGAATTTAGATTTATGTCTAAAATCAGATTAGCCTGTCATCTGTGCGAAAAGGGGTCACACAAAGTTTGTTTGTGACTAAGACTTGCAAACTCCAATGTCATCAAAGAGTACACAGAAATCGTATTATTTTAGAAACGAAGAGAACAAAGGAGAGAACGAAAGAATTTTACGCTGTGCTTTTGATGCGCTATTGTTAAACTTTTGATACGAATCCCGTGTACTGTAACAGCAGGGTAGGTAATTGTCACACCAGATTTGATTTTTAAACGGTGTAACTTTGATCTTCTTGGTATTACTCTTAAAATTTACATTGATCGTGAAAGAACGGTGGTCTGTACATGACTCAATGACTCACATTGTGAGAAAGCACCAATGGACACTTCGTAACTCTTTTCCATTTTGTGTAATTTATGACTAATTATTTTGGTACCATTTTGTTACGAAGTCTCCATTGGTGATGTCTCACCGTGTCAGGCAATGAGTCACGTTAGACCACCTTTCTTTCATGATAAATGTATATTTTAAGAGTAATAACAGAAATACTTATTTTGTGTAATTTTGAAGAAGAATTTAGTACACCATTTACACTTCATTTGCACAGATTACACACTGAACGGCGTAACGATTACAGTAATGACAGTAATGACAAAGGAAGATATTAAAATTAACGTTCTAAAGTGCTTAAAAATATAAAAGAATTTAACAAAATTGATGTTGTTTTTTTTTAGGTTAAATAAAGATGAAGAAGACATTAATATGCCTAAATACAAAGGTTAATTTTGATGTGGGATCTCTTCTTGTTGGGTAGGATTAGTGAGTATCATGTTTACTAAACAGCAGTGAACTAATGATATAAGATGCTTACAGACTTATCTGACTGTTATTTCAGTAATAAGGTAACAGAACAAAGAATCTCTGAGCTTCATACGTTATCTGTAACATTTAAATACTTAATGTCAAACACTCAATCTGCCTATTCATCTCAAGATCAACTTTCATGCCAATGCTGATGCATTTATAACAGTTTTCTTTTCTTCTGTATATGGGTCGCAAGCATTGGAGAACGCAACTCCTGAAATTCCTATCAGTTTGGAACATTACATGAAACTGGAGCAATACAGATGTGCTTTGAACTTGTCATAGCAAGAATTTTCTGTTAAACCTGGTACAAGTTGCTGGGAGAGCACCAAAACTGTGCGTGTGCTAACAGGAATAGAGACCGTGCTTTCTCCCCATGCTGTAAAACATTGAACACGAATTTCCTAAACTGACGCACAAACCAAAAGAGAGAACATTTCACACTGTGCATTCGATGTGCTATTGTCCCAAAACTGAAATAAATTTCATCCTATGGGCCAGATTTATTTAAGAAAATCAAATTATAGTCCCCGCTATCTGTTCTTAGGGTGACTGTAACATCTGGGTCCAGCTAACTATTGGCTCACCAGCTGTAGATGAATCTGGTGAAACTGAATCAAGTCTTGGCGTGTTTAATCACCGGATGTTCTAGAACTACACATCCCACCTCAAGTCTCATGTACTTTTTATATCTACTGTATTTACTCATTTTGGTATCTAAACTAAGTCCAAAATCAACATTCCAGCAGAGCATCAGTACACAAAAATCGTGTCATTTTGGAAACGAAGGGAACAAAAGAGAGAACGAAAAAAGTTCATGTTGTGCTTTGCTATTGTGAAACTTCTGATACGAATTCCGTGTACTGTTGCAATCACAATTCTGATCATGAAATCACTATTAACAGTTTAATTTTGTGCTGGGCTCATTCAATTCAATTGTTGTGGGAAGCTAAACTTTTGATAGCAATTCCATGATCTACTACGTTTTGTACAACAATGATATACATTGAGTGTTCACTTGTTTGTCCAGCATAGGATTAAGATTTCGCAGCAATGCAAACCAAAATTTTGGTAATTTGCAACTGTTTCTTCAAAGTATAGAATGGTGATTAACTGTGAGAAATAGCATTCAGTCACTCGGCAAATCAAACGTTCAGGTTCTACAATGTGATGGAACATTTTCTGAGACTGTTGCATAAAGCTGACTTGTCACCCCTGCTGGGCCAGTATAAAAGGGGAGGACATTTCATTCTTCAATCTTAAGCCAAAAGTCATAGGAACAGCATGGGTCATTTGTATTGGGAATGTGCACACAGAGGTCCAGATCAAGACTATCTAGCGAATCATAAGGCCTTTAGATTGTGCAGACACCTTCAGTATTTCTTTGGTCCACATGGTTTCTGTTTACATTGA
>JBCAUI010533106.1:0-11213 GCA_038406195.1 Haplosyllis anthogorgicola | reverse complement strand
TTTCTGAATTTAGTGTCTATCTCCACTAATATTCATCCTATTGCTTATTTAACACTATTTTATGACTATTATTGGATGCATTTTTGGCATTTTGTAAAATATGGATTTTGGACTTTGGACTGGGACACACCAAAGTCCAAAATCCCATGTCCAAGGTCCAAAGGACCATTATTTACAATATGCCAAAAACTCATCTGCCACATCCTGACAATCCACCCCACCCATTTTTGCCGCACACACAGCTCACATCTGGGTGAGCTGCACTGTCTGAATGTGGCAGATGAGCAGCAATGGTTTTTACTGTCTGGAACATTTGCTGCATCAAGTATATATATGTGCTTTTGATGCATATTTAAGAATTTTTGTACTCCCGTCCAACGGACGGGTTCCATCTAGTTGAACAAATATATTCTTTATGTCATCATAAGGAACGTTTTGAACGGGTTTTTAATGTTTCTGTGAAGTATCACAGGACAAGCTACTCTTTTGAACATGACCTTGAGTCAGGGGCATGAACTGGGCCAAGCTGATTGATTGAAATAGCCGACTTAGTCACAGAACTGCAAAATAATATGTTTATGTTTATGTAATTATAAGGAAATCCCCTGAGGTTAGTTTCAGGTCAGATCTCGCTTCGTTTTCCAGTGGTCGTTTAGAGGTCATTTCATTACCAAAGTACGTGTAGAGAACGCTTTAATTTCACAGAAGCTTAGAAAACAGCTTTTATCAAGTTACATTTTCATGTGGAACCTCCCTGTGGCCCAAAGCAAGTTCTTCTGTCAGACATCAGAAGTTCTGATGTTAGTCTGTACGTTTCAATCGATACTTGTATTAGGTCAACAATGTTGCGTGACTTTGTCTGTCAAGTTAGCTGTGTGGATTTTCTTGCTTTCACTGTTGATAGATCAAACAGTGATTATTCCTATGTAAACCTGACGATCTAATTGCTCATATTGAGTTCTGTTAATAACGGCAGAATCACACACGTGGACTGTGGAGTGGCCGTAGCTTTTTGTACTTGTCACATGTAGAGAAAACTGGTCGAATCGGACATCCTCTTTTAGGCAACGTGGATTTCTGGTCCAAGCAGGTATCTTTTGAAATAGCAGCATTAGACGAAGCAGAATATTATGTTATTTTTGTATCCAGAATGATTCAAAATGGATGTGAACACTTTAGAACGCGGCAAAACAATTCATTAATTGTCTTTTCCCTTGTAATTGAGACATTACTACGCCACGCCTCGACATTTACGTTTGTCTTTTACCAAAACGGACCAAATATCAAAATAACGGACAAAAGTTTTAACTTTCTGGTCGAAACTGTCCAGTGCGGCTGACGTAAATCGTTCGTCACTTTGGCGGACAGAGAATTCCTTAAGATGGAAGGTTGCTGCACGAAGAGAGTGTTATTGAAGTCGAGTTTCGGTTTTGTTAAACAAAGTTGGATACAGTATTCGAAAGAAAGATTACCGTTTAAGTTTTAACACTCAAATATTTGATTCAGCATCTGGTGTTGCAAGTGAATAGCAGAATCATTGATGTTTCGTTTAATCGTGATGAATTGTAACTGTTTGAACAGAATTTGTAAACAAATTTTTTCTTGCGCCATGAGGTTTTTATACTTCTTTGAGGATTGGAAAAGAAAGTTCAAAGATTCGACTTATGTAGGTACTAGGAGTGTCAACCCGTGAATATCTGTGTGATCCGGGTCAACACTTGAGTGTAACCCGGGTTTTCGGGTCAACCATGGGTCAGATAGATGTGTGACAAAATTAGCGTGGGATTTTGATAAATTCCACACTCATTTCAAAAACAAAGTAAATTTCCATAATTTCTCCACCTTTTCAGAAAACTTAATTAGTATTATGTATGTTGGTCGTCAGTTGTTTTCACAGCACATGCATCAATGTATTAAGGTAGTGTCAGGTGCATTTTGTTTCCACTGCATGAGCAGAGGTGCTCTGAATGAACACTGAGTCACAGTTCAATATTATTTTTACTTGGTTTGACTCGAGTACATCATGACCCGGGCCAACTCGGTTATCTGGGTAACTACGGCACTCCTAGTCAGCACATGTTTAGTGGATTTGTAATTACACAAGCATTTACGTCAGACATGCTGTCTGTGAAGTGGCTTCATTGGCATTTACTTGTGTTTGAAGTGGCTTCACGAATACACAAGCATCCACGTTAAGTTAATCTTGGTGGTGGAATCGACGGCATGGTTGCAGAAATAAGTACTTCAAGTTAAGATCTTCGGTTTATGTTGTTTATCAACCGAGAACTATCATATGTACATTAAGGGTGTCATGGTTAACCAGTTAAGTGCCCAAATGAAGAAGTTACCCGATGTGTCTCCTTTCTAATACAGGAATTGGACTTTCACTTTCTGGGACCACTGATTGTCCTAATATTACCAGGTCTGGTTCTTCAACATTATCGTCATTTTGTTGCACCTCTTCACGACCTTTCACCTGTTGATTTGGTGGTTCTGCACAGGTTCTGCAGGTTCTACAGGTGCAAGTTATGGTGCAACAACTGCTAATGACACTGGAATAGTGCCTAGTTCCCAAAGTCTCCACATTTTAAGCTAATTCTTATGAAATGTACTATCAGTGTGCTTCTTTTGGTTGTTTGCACGTTGGTCACACCAAAGGCATTGTGGGTATATTAGATACTATTACCTTATTTGAGTGATGTCATAAAAAACAAAATGACATGACGTCATCACGCTCTGGATGACGTGGCGGGAAGAACTAGTACTCAAGCAAAAATGAAGCTGCTGAAGCAAAAATGAAGCTGTTGGAGTGAAGTGTTGAAAAGGCAAAAGAAAACCCACGATTTTTGAAGCTCAGTACACGGAATTTATATCAGTTTGAGAACAATGGCGCATGAAAAGCACAGTGTGAAATTCTTATGTCCTCTCTTTTGTTCTAGACGTTTCGGAACTGATACGAATTCCATGTCCTGGATAATAGAAGAAATAAACGTAATCAGATTACCGTCAAGGATTGAAATTTAGAAATGTGACCAGGCATCGATCCTTCAAATGCAAAAGTGTCGGTCATATTGACGAAGACAGTTTTCAAAGTGTCAGTCATTTCTTCAAAGTGTCAATCAAACAAAAGAAACATACTTCATTCTCAAGTCACCTTAACTGGTAATGCCTAAAAATATTATAATCAACAGTAAAAAGTCACGATCAAAATGACCGAGACTTTGCAACATCTCTCGGTCAAATAGCAAAACTGTCAGCAAATGACCGACGCTCAGATCGAGGCTTGAATGTGTAAGTCATTTTGTTTTCTGATGTTTGTGTCCTTGAATGTTTTGACAGTAAAATGGATTCACAGTAAAAGGCAATGAAGCGAAAGCTGAAGGATGAGTTGTTGATGGAATCGGCAGAATAAATGCATGTAAAATGTGTAAAGGCACGCCTGTTAGTAGGAGCTGACGTGAACACACAAGATTTGGCGAGATGGCTTTAATGATGGCAGATCGAGATGTAGAATGCGTGAAGGCATTAATTAAAGTAGGGTCCGATGTGAACAGTAAAAACAGAATTGGAGAAACAACTCTCATGAAATCAGCACTTTGTGGTAAATGTGGATGTTCTTCGTTCATTGCTGTATGCAGGAGCTGATGTGAACACAGCGGATAGGTGTGGTGCAACAGCTTTTATGTATGCAGCAGAGATGGGTCATAGTCAATGCGTGGCTTTGTGATTCATGCGGGAGCTGATGTGAACATGGACAGAAATGGTTTGGACGTCTTCAACAGGACATATTACTGTAGGAATGAGAAAGAAATCAGAGAATTAATTCTTGAAGAAGGTTGGGAATGGTCATACTGTACAACGACTGAGTCAAATAAGCAGGCACGAAATGCGAAAACATCTGGTTCATCTAGACCGACACAGCAATCTGTTGAGCAAAGTTCCCAGAACTGAACTTCCAGGTGTATTGGCTCGGTTTGTGGTGTTTGACGAGGTTCCAGATAATGACAATGATTCCTCATGTGCGGCCCTTGTGCAACATGTGTAGATGGGTTCAAAAATCAAATGGCACATCTAAATTTATTTGCCAAGGATCTCAAGCTCTCATAACGTGATCTCATGGAGTGTGATATTTAACCAGACTGCTTTTGTGGTATATTTTGTGGTATAGCTTGCTATATATACTATATCAAATGTTCTATAATTTGGACACGTCTTTGGAGACAACAACTTTATCTTTGAAAATTTAGGTGGCTGCCCAAGAAAAATTTCACTGTATACTAGTTGGCAATATTATCCGACTATCGACTAGTTGTCCCAGCCCTACTGTATACCGTCCTCTGTACTAAATTATCTGCTTTCTGCATCATTTGTTAATTTTTCATGACTCGGAATCCGGTACTGTACAACACTATGTGATTTTTATTAATTTAATTTTTTACTGGGTAAGGTAATTTAGTCAAACAGTGTAACAGTTTAATACTGTATATATGTTTTAATGCGTCATGGTAGCTTTCTTATGAATATACAACACATGACACAAACATTCAAATAATTTGATACATATCTGCACAAGGAGAATTATGTATTCCATTTGACATGTCTGATGATACTTTCAGCAATATATGTTAAAAATAGTATGATTTTTTTGTTGTTGCAAAATACAAGCGTGACATTTTATGGTGAATGGCGACAGCGTGACAAGGAGATCAGTTAGTGTGACTCTCAATGCGTGACAGTTGGCATCTCTGGAAATTAGGAGTGTCAACCCATGAATTATCTGTGATCCGGGTAAACCCTTTAGTGTAACCCGGGTTTTCGGGTCAACCATGGGTCAGATAGATGTGTGATGAAAGTGGGATTTTGATAAATTCCACACTAATTTCAAAAACAAAGTAAATTTCCATAATTTCTCCACCCTTTCAGAAAACTTAATTAGTATTATGTATGTTGGTCGTCAATTGTTTTCACAGCATGTGCATCCATGTATTGAGGTAGTGTCAGGTGCATTTTGTTTCCACTGCATGAGCAGAGGTGCTCTGAATGAACACTGAGTCACAGTTCAATATTATTTTTACTTGGTTTGACTCGAGTAAATCATGACCCGGGCCAACTCGGTTATCTGGGTAACTACGACACTCCTATTAAATTTAACTTTAGGGGTACAATTGCTTTCGTGCAGCTTTTGACGAACAACAGATTGTCGTTTTCAAAGTGCAATCATTCAATCCAGAACAGTCTGAATGGAATTTATACTTTAAATATTTTACATTTACAATTAATTATACACACGGAAAGAGTAACTGATATAAATGTGCTGAGATATACCTCCTTTTTTGAAGTTCAGATATAGTGACATATCCATTAGACGTCAAATGTATATTCCATTTATATGCCTGAAAAGACACAAAAGGTGATATTTATCTTTTGTACTGTACAAAGATTCAAACGAATATACAGTTGCAAGAGTTGCATTTTTTGAAAGGAAACATATGGTATTTCTGTGTCAAAAAGGTTTGTGTTATGTTCACCATACCTGGGGCCCAACCGGGTTCATCCAGTAAAGGAAAAATTCTGTCAGACATCCGAGTGTAGGTATTTACACAATTCAGCCCTCACTATGCAATGAAAATAAATTGAAAGCAATAAAAGGCATCGTTTGCAAATAAAACAAAATGACTTGAAGTTGTGCCAAACTATTGCCATTCGATTTCTGTCTGAAAGGCCTGTAAAGTCTACATTGACACACCCAACAGATTGGAACATTGAAATTCTGGAACCAATGCAAAATATTGGTAATATTGAGGCACACATGATCTCAGTAGCAAGCAAATTGCATTTGTCATTGGAACATTGGTTGAGTGTAATGCTACAAAATATGGCTCATGACACAATATTGACAATTTTATCATTATTGTCCTGTCGTTTTATATTAACATATAATAGAGATGAAAGTGGCAGATTTATTTGTATCCCAAAGTGCTGACATGAATACACTCAATCATTTATCAAATCCACGTCAGTCTGAGAGCTTTCAAATTTATTTCATATTAAAATAACATTGAGTCAATGACCAGACATTTTACACTGACAGACACGAACAGGTTGAAGTCCCCTCCGCATTAGCGTGTATGTGTGCGGTTTTTATTGTGTACCATGCAATTCCGGATGTCAGTATTTTATGTGCCAACCTCCATTAAGAATTCCTTAATTTTACCTGTTATGGAGGAAACAGCATTTTCTCGTTTAATTTGGGCTTGGGTTTCCATAATGATTTTTGAGCGTTTCGTAAAAATGAAAATAGCGTAATGACATGATAATTTTACGGATTCGTCGATCTGTAATGTGCTAGTTTTGCTCCACATTAGGAGATACAAGATCTATAATCTCCTCAGGAAAAGTGCAACGTTTTTTATTGATTTTACTCGATGCATTCTGTGAGAGACATCACCCAGCTGCTCTCAACCCCGACGAACACTCGGTTTGCCTCAGAAAACGCGTCAAATACATTAAAAGGACACAACGTTGATCAATGATTGAGATCGGTTGATTTTTCCAAATGTCTGAATAATGAAAAACAATTTTTGAAGAGATTGCTCACACTTCCGTCCTTGAGTACGAGTTTTAGACACTTTTTTTTCCTGAGGATTTTTGTTTGACCAGGGTCCATTTGTAGTGGCCACTGATTACCCCTGTCTTCAACTTTATGTGACCTTCCCCATGGGCTTGAAAGCCATGGTGGATCTCTCGTTGGCACTCATTCTTGTCCGCATGCAGTGATCCCAAAGGCGAGTTTTAGAAAACTTACAAAGTAAATGATGCAACCATTTAGATGGGTTTTGTCATATACGTGTTTAGAAAATAAACTGGGTAACCTTTCTTAGAATATCAGTCATTAAAATCGTTCGCGGATATATTTCCCCTAACCATATCAGTTACTTTATTCAATATTCGCTATTGTTAATACTGGATATGGATTCTGGGTTGGATTTCTGTTGATGGTGTATTCAGTGGCTGTACGAGGTGGTAATACAGTACACAGAGGCCGCTCAAACGTACATACCATCAACTTCCATACAGAATCAATCACCATTAGGGAAGCTGGGCTCCCCACGTCAGTCAGTATTGTAATTGTCAATCCTCTTGTTACCAATCAGACCCTAAGTGCGCGGGACTTATTTAGCAATGAAGCTCATTTGGATCTTTACTCACAATTACCGCAATCAAGTTGTAAGGGGACGAAAGTTTCGCGAGAATGTTATTTTCGTGGCGCAATTCTTGTTGGTGAAATTTGGGCATCCATCGGGCATACAGCATAAAGTCGGGCATAAAGTCGTGTGGAATAAAACGTATAAACTGTTTGGGCCAATCACTTTGGAAATATAAAATGGTGTTTTACATTGGGAATTTGATTTTGTTTTCATTTTATTCAGGAGTTTAGTAAGGTCATGTCTCTTTGGGTAAACAATCTGTTAAATGGATCTGTAAAAGGATTTCGGACTGTCGGCCACCTGTCAGCTGACCTTGGGCAGCTCATCCCTCTATCCAACCGTACTTACTTGTAATGAATGAATTAATAATTTATTAATAATAAATTAATGATGTCTGCCCAGATGACCCTCGAAAATCGCCTCAGGCTCAGTATGTAAAACAGGAACCTAAGGCCAGATTTTCACTAAAAGTATGCGTCATGGCTTTTTTCTCCGCCTACCACTCTCAAAAAAGTCTTCAATAAAACTTAATTCAACAATTAAAAACAAGACGTGTAGCCTAAAATTTTAACAAATTGTTGAGCAAAAAATTGTGCCGACACTACAGTTTGTGTGAAGCTGTCTGGTTGTCGTTCATATTGAGTGACGTAAGATTCGATAACTGTATTACGACGTACCGTCACTCAGGGATAAGGCCGCAAAAATTGGATTTCTTCATGGATTGGACAAATAGGTTTGGAAAGCTCATTCAGTCGTGCAGTGGGGCTGATGTGATTGTATTTTCTGTGGTTGCGGATTTATTCGCTTGGTAATAATTTTGCTTGCTTGAACATTCACTTGTAGAATGGGCGTCAACAGAATTATGGATCATCAGGTTAAAATTCTTGTTGACATCCCTGTTTTCGTCAGATGACATCAAAATGATTACAAGAGATAGTTCCTCAATCAGTTGTATTTGTGACATTTCTTCTGGTTTGACAATTTGTTATCCTATTTAAATTTAGGGTGTGTTGCAAGTCTAACTGCAGGGAGCAGTCTGGGCAATACAGCTTAGATCAGGCCAGACTTATTTTATTTGTTGCATTAGGCCTATGTTACCATGTAGGAAATTTTTGAGAATGGCGATCAGAAAAAAATTGATATTGCTGTACATTTTTGTATTTTTAATCGCAATTCACGAAATAATACAATTTTCCGAATGATGGATCTTTGACAGGGTGATGGAAAGTTCTAATTTTGGGTGATTTGAGCTCTGATTGTGTTTTTTCTCGCTTTCTTTCGTTATTACTTTCTTTTTTACAATTCCTGATTTCTGGGAGCGGCGGGAAATGTACTCCAACAAAGAAAAAGGGCAGGCCTCATGATGCGAATTCATCTCACTACACGGATACACACACAGGAATTCAGAACAACTCACTGTATTCTACATTTCATAGCTGATCAAATACGAGCGGGTTTGTATGTAAGGCATGCACCTATTTGGCAATATGTACTTGTTTACATAGTTGCATCATAAACATGCAATTTCTGTACATTCTCTCAAAGGAATTAGAAACATAAAAGCACTAGATACGTAACATCTAGAGTCCGTGTTTTTAGTGATGAAAATCCTCATGGAAATAAAACGTCACGGGAAATAAAAGTCAAAGCCGTCGAGGAGGTCTAACGAGAGTCTGATTGAATGGAAACTAATTTAAAGCTGTAGCAGCAACATAAATAGAACAACTTTAGGTGCTGGCGTGTTATATGTTAGAAGTTAACACCGGTGGTGTGTGCCATACATCCATATTAAGGCGTATGCTCGGATTTTGGGTGTGTCATTTGTCGTTTTCACTTTTCGTCTAGTTTGTTTTCAAAATGGATACATTACAGTTGTAAGTTGCAATGTAATGAAACCTTATTGGGGAGGTCAATACACGACACTACTAGAAATGGTGTCGTCTTCTGGCGATCGAATGTTGGAGCTGCTTAATTTAAAACGAAGTAATTGGGTGTACTGATCTGCTAAGGACAAGACTGGTCATCCAACTGTAAGAACATTTATATTAGGTTGAATTAAACGTTTAGCCCATAGACATCAACACACACACACACACACACACACACACACACTCACACACAGCCCCACACTAGATTACTTACATGCAGCCAATTCCAGTGACAGACTGGGGGCTGCAGTTGCATGGCAAGAGCCTGTTTTATATACAGTTTTTAATGTGATTTTAAGCTTTCTTCTGGGCAAAGTATAATTTTTTCAACTTTTTATTATTGTGCTATGTTTGATTTATAAATTTTGACATTTTTATTGTGCCAAATGTAAAGTCTCTTTCAATATTTTTATTTAGTTAATTTAATTCTAAATTACATCATATTATATGGGTGTTTAAAGGAAACATGAATTAAAATATTGGAAAAGAAAAATTAGCAAAAAGTTAAGTAGTTTGCTCAAAAATTAAGTTTTAATTTCAGTTAAAATGTATATGTTCAGCAGCTTCTTGCCATGCAAACACACCTAATGGCTGGCCCCATAGTGGGCCATACTGTCACAACTGTTGTATGTGTATGGATGCCAGGTTAGCAATCTAGTGTGTGGGGCTGTGTGTGTTGATGTCTGTGGTTTAGCCTAAGGAAATGTGATCTGTGTGTAGTTCTGAAAAAGGATAAAAGTAACATGCACTTCTAAAATTAGTTGCTAGTTTTGTGGACAGCTTTACATTTTTAATACCATCTTCAAATAAATCCTCTTGGGCGCTCCTGTTCTAAGAACACTTTGACATGGTTCTGTAGAATGTAACATCACAGGTTGTAGCGATGAGAAAGAAAAGCCGATGAAATCAACCACAGCTCAGCCTTCTTAGGTTATTTTGTATCAAATGATTTAGACTGAACCTCTTCGCATATTCCACTATTCTTCTGCCTGCTTACATTATGGAAACTCACAAAGGAAAATAAAGGATAACTAAATGTGATACTGACAAATCCGCTTTAAGGATCTAAGTGTTTTAAACGTGAGCAAGGACGAGGGAGATCAATATTTTGGATTGTATTCTTTATCAAGTACCATGGTGGTGGAAGAGGACCCATTAAACTTGTAAGCATAAAATATTACAATTATTTCATTTGATATTTGTATTTGAAGGTTGTGTGTTCAGTGAACTATTCACTGCAAGTTTCCCAATGACAAGTGTGTGAATGTGAGTATCGGTGTTGTAGCGAGACAGCCTTATGGCCGCTTATCTGTCGAATTGTTCATCTTAATCTATTGTGCCGTCATTGACTCGTACTCCCGCCCCATACCTTCACTTTACATTATCCTCTTCTGAATCATCTCCAATACCTATCCCCCCCCCACACGTACCGCCAAATTCGAGCGATAAAAATGTACAGCAGAACCTGTTTAGAGCGGCACCCTAATTTTTCAGGGCAAAGATGCCGTAACAGGTAGGTATGCCGTACAAAACAGGTAAAATAAATATGAATAATAAGGATTCATTTTACAGTGGTATTGCCGTAAAAGGTAGATAGATATGCCGTAAAGAAGGTGCCGCGCAAAACAGGTTCTGTAAACGGGTTTGTGTACTTGTCCAAAACAACGTCGAAATTTAGTATGTAGCAAATAACAGATAATTCGTAAATATTCAAGAAGTATGAGGTGCGTTACCAGTTTTTTTTCTTCATCTCCAATTTACAAGCAGTTACCGAGTACCTACCAACAGCACACCCTCAATTCCTGCATTTATCGGATTGAAAAGGCGGTGCCCATCCAATCAATACAGATAATAATATGTTTTTGCTAAGCAACCACACTGCGCTTTATCGAAATGATTAGGTATTGTAACTGTTGATACGTCCTTGTCCACTTGATCAAGTTACGTAAGCGGTCTCATTTAAACATAGTCTACCTTTCAATGAAAATTATTATTATTATTACAGTAGAACCTGTCTTGAGCGACAGTGAACTTTTCACTTCCAAAAGTGTCGTAAATGGCAGGGTGTCGCCCAAGA
>JBCAUI010533095.1:0-11215 GCA_038406195.1 Haplosyllis anthogorgicola | reverse complement strand
TCATGATAGCTTTGCCTTATGTGCGGATCCTGAGGGGATCCTGCTTAACTACAACAGATAATATTTTAATGTACGAATGGTAAATGGGACCGTTCAGAAGCTCCAAGTGCCAACCAATGGGCACCTAACTTACCTTCATGTAAAACCCAATGTAACAAGGTTCATATGTTCAGAATTCCAGATTTTACTACAACTACATTTCACTACCCCATAATGTTGATTCATGTGACTTTGATTTGTATTTATTGAACTTAGAATATTTTGTACAACTTGAATGATTGATTTTTACATGTGCAACTGCAACATAAGGAAGAAAGTAATAAAAGGACATTGCATTCAAAGGAAACTTCATTGGACACTCTCATTGTATTTACTCGCATTAAATGCCAATAGTAACATAGAGTAAATCAACCAGTTAGAGATGACCAAATCCTTACTGATGTAAGGCCCTTACAATCAGAGACTCATGTAATAGCCAAGTGCATTGAAACCCCAGCAGCACACACACAAACCTTGAGTTCCCACTGTACCCATACTAAAGAAACAGTAAAGTAACTCATCAGAAGGAGACGCAGCCCCAAGAAACACAGGTGGAAGGAATTCTAAACTATGCCTCCCAAAGCAAAGAGAAGGAAGCAGAAACAGGATGATGATGATGATGATGATGATGATGATTAGTGTTGAGTGAATTCTTCCATTAAAGCTTATGTACAGCAGTTCTTAAAAACAGCTCCATTAGTGGCTTTTCTTATTGTAAGCTGTAAGTAAAGCAGGTCAGCTTTCACAAGAAACATTGTAACTGTTAAAGTAGTTCCCAAAGCAGCATGTTGTACAGTATGTAATATTCAAGTCCTATAATTTTCTCTCAATTTCATTAACCAAAACAAGGTACCACTGACAATCCTTAAAATTTTAATTTATACTATGTTTAAACTTCCCAAAAATAGGGATTGATGAATAGTCTCTTTTATCATAATAAATGTAATGTTCAGTTTATGCAATCCATCAGTGTTAACTTGGTATAGAACCAGCCCCAGAGCCATAAGCTCCCACTGTATTTACTTCAAGTAATCCTCACTAGGTACCAGCACAGTATTGTACATGGTAAGGCATGTGCAATAGCTCCACATATAAAACCAAATGTAATCCCTTGTAAGTTGTTCATTCTTACTACTACACTACACTCATCTAGAATACTCAGACACTATATTGCATTTATGCCATTTGTTGGTACTTTATGAACTTTGAACCCTTTTTGGAACTTGTAATATTTCATGAAACTTGTGCAACTCATTAATTACAGACTCAAATCAGGACTCTGATCATTTTGTGCAACTGTAACATAATTTTAAGGAAGCATCAATAGAAGGACATTCCTGTCCAATGGTAAATATTACTGGACACTTTTGTGTCATTTTACTCACAGTTAAAGGCACAGTAAAGCATAGAGTAATATATTAACATCAAGATAAAGAAATTTTTGTAGATGTAAGGCCCATGCAATTCCATAGACACAGTTAAAGTGAAAGCCAAGTGGAACTCAACATCAACCATTGTCATGAACCCCTTTGCAGAATCCTAACTAATACAGCACATGGTGTAAAGATAGCTCATAGGTAACACAGGATTTTCTTTCAATCTTGATGAGTGTTGCATCTGAAGATGGTAGTCTGCTACCATCAAAACAATGTACCATGAAAGTAGTGGCTTCAATAGTTAACTATTTATTAAAAAGTAAAAGCTATTGAGGTCACAATTAGGAAGAAGTGAAGAAGCCTTTCAGGAACTAAAATACAGGTGCAGTAATACACCAATAATCCTTTATGCCAACTGTTAGAAATCATTCAAAGTACACACAGATGCTCAGATGCTGTATTGTACCAAGACCATGATGATGGTAATGACAGAGTAATTGAGTCATAAATCAAATAGTAGATACCATTCATGTTAGTTGGAGTTCCTAGCTATGAAATCAACAATCACACACAAATTTTTAAAAGTGTTTTCATGACCGCACATTCTGGTTAATACAGATAACAATCCATTGACATGTAACAGGTCAAAGGTGGGTTGCAAATTTGGCTATTACAATCTATTCTAAAGAATTGGCAAAACAAAACATAGATTCAGATGACTTGTCAAGAATACCATCGTGAAGATATGAGCCTTAAATTATATAGGCTATCCTTAGACAGCATAAATGCAGTGAACTGTTAATTTGCAAAGTTTGGCAATTAGAATAGTATGTCTGACATTGCCTGTTTGTAGAAATTTCTGACATTAGCACATGTTCACAAACTACATAATAAGCAAAATGTTTTCATTTTGTTATTTAACTAGAGGATAGTACTCCAGCCAAAACTAGTGTAGATTGACCAAAAAATGCTCAGCCATTGTTGTTTTGAACACAGTTGATCATTTTGATTTTAAATACTTCTTTTCCATGGTTATGTTGAAATAAAACCTAAACACAGTAAAAGTTATGAAGGTTCAAATTATATGTATAAAAATATCCTTGACTTTCTATCCATTATAAAACTTATATACATTATAAAGCTGCAAACATGTCAAGCAATTATTTATGTTATAGTTTACTCATTTTATATTATAAAATATCTTCTGCATAATAAGAAAAGTTCTATGGAAGCAAGTTATTAGCTATAAGTGTTAAAATTTAGTATCAATGTGTTATAACATATGAACTTCATTGAATGTCAGTTTTTTTCAAGAAATC
This sequence comes from Haplosyllis anthogorgicola, assembly GCA_038406195.1. Lineage (NCBI taxonomy): Eukaryota > Metazoa > Annelida > Polychaeta > Phyllodocida > Syllidae > Haplosyllis > Haplosyllis anthogorgicola. Next base: position 8,481 of record JBCAUI010533095.1, on the reverse strand, counting down.
ATTCTGCTTTTTAACTGAATGTAGTCTTTTATTTAAAATTATTCACATCTAAATTTGTAGGGTCTAACTCAACTAGACACCTGAAAATATTATGCTGGATTCTTGCAGACCCCAAACATTTGTACACTAAAATAATTCATCAAAAATTAACATGGGGTAAACGCTGCCATAAATTTGTGGTTATGAGTTCACATGAAGATCCAAAATTTCCAGCCATAGGCTTAGGAATTATGCCAGGAAAGAATCATATAGCAGCTAAATCAAAATCAGCTTGGACATATATATATGAACATTATATTAATGAGTATGACTATTTTATAAAATGTGATCCAGATACATATCTCATCATTGAAAATCTGCTTAACTTTTTATCAAACCAAGATCCTTCAAAACCATTCTTCTATGGACATATTTATCAAAAATCCACAAATAAATACTCATTCATTGCTGGAGGACCAGGAGAATTACTCTCAAATGCTGCTGTACAAAAATTGGTTACAGAAGCCTTTGTAAAATTTCCAAAGTGTATACCAGATGGACCTCGTGAGTATTAATAGAGTGCAATAATAGAGAATTATAAGAGAGAATAATGTATTGATCAGCCAGAGGTATACACCCAATTTCAAATTGACTGTTCAACCCCTCTAAAATAAGCTGGTTAATTATTATGATCATCAATACTTTGAAATATTATGATTTTAGATAACAGGAATTAGCAATGTGTACTAGTTATTACTATATGCTATTAACTACCATTTTCCATTCAGGTTGACTCAATGACCTAAACAATAAAATCTGAATTTATACAAGTTAAACCAAGACCAAGAGACAGGTGATAACAGATACCTTACATGGGTGAAAGTCATAAAAATACAAGTGTGCTACTTTTAGATTTGCCACTTAATTTTTGTATAATTATAATTATAATTTAATGTTGATAGAGGAAGATCTGAAAATATCCAACTGTCTCCAAATGGTAGGAGTAACTCTCAAGGAATCAAGGGATAAAGAAGGGAAGGAACGATTTATAGTTTATCAATTGCATAAATATAAAACTACCAATTTTCAACAATGGTACTTGGATTATCATTCTAAAAGAGGGGCCCTAAAGGTAAGAATTCAGCATTAAATTTTACATTAAACTAAAATTACAAGTAGATCTTTATTTTCTTTGTGTTTTGTTATAAATACAGGTAGCTTTTTGTATATAAATAAATATAAATATTACCATATTAACATAATTAATAGCTGATATTATTAGAATGACACTTGTAGTAAAATCTGCAAAGTTTAATCATCCTTGATCAAAGTTAGGTATACAATATTGCATTACTAGATGCACCAATGCAGTTATTTTGATTATTATTGTAGATGGTATCATAATATGTATGTGTGGTGGTAATGGGTCCCTTTGCTCTTACTGTAGGAACCCAAGTGGTGTGTGCATGCATACCACTGGGGTTGATAATTTACTTCACTTGGCTATTACATGAATTACATGATCACAAGGGCCTTATGTTGGTAAGGATACTGTAGTCTCAAACTGGTTTCTTTACTCTATGCTACTATTGGCATTTCACATGAGTAAGGTACAACAAGAGCATCCAATGAAGTTTCCTTTGAATGCAAAGTCCCTTTATTGCTTGCTTCCTAAGTTACAGTTGCACATATAATATTAAATGTTCAAGTTGCACAAAATAGTCTAAGTTCAATAAATACAAATTAAAGTCACATGAATCAATATACCATTGTACTTGAATATGTAGTAGTAGTAAAATCTGAATTTCTGAATGTACATAAAAATCTAAACTGAAAATATGAACACTGAAAATATGAACACTGAACCCTAATTACATTGGGTTTTATATGAAGATAAGCAAATGCTCATTGGTTGGCACTCAGGCACTTGAGCATCTCAGTTAAACTGAGCTGCTATTGGTAGAACACAGTGCATGCTGTACTGCACATGCTGACACATAGTGACAAAGATAACCAATACAATACCATGGGAGCTGATGCTCCAGTGGTGGATCTATACTAAAGTATCACTGAACTGAATGTACATTTAATACAATAAATGGGACTGTTATTCCCTCCCTACCTAAGGGAAGTTTATACATAGTATAAACTGAATTAATTGTCAGTTGTACTTTGTATAGTACAAAATAATAATGAAATTATGAAGCAACATATATATACAAGCATTTAAATATGAAACAGTGCATTTTATGCAAAAGAATAAGATTTTAATTTACTAAACTAAATATTTACACTGGTGTTATGTCACCAGAATGTGAGTACATTACATTTAAGCTGGCATTATGCTACCAGAGTGAAAATTATTTCTTCTGTAGTGGTGTTATATCACCAAACATTTCAGTTGATGTTTCTGTACTTGGTGTATCTCTGAATGGTCATACAGACATATACTAGCTACAATTGTCACAAGGTCACTTTATCTATATTTATTGTGAGTATTCCATATTTGTGCTCTGGGTGCCACAGGAAGAAAGTAACAACAGCTTCTGGTTGATCTTTATTGACAAGTGTCTGGTTGGTAGTATAAAGGAAACACCTTGTCCAGTGACAGGAACAATTGTTTAATAATTTATTTAGCATGCAATACCAAAATCCCCTCCCTCCCTAAATCCCTCTCTTATTCCCCTTAATACTTGTTTATAAAATTCCAATGTTTGACATAGAGCAACTGATAATCATTTACCTGAGGAAGTGCACACACAGTCTACACCCAGTGAATGTCAGTTAGTTTGTGTATGTTGGAATGTCTTTGAGTCATCTTTTATAGTATTTTGAGGTCACATGGTATGCAAAAGTCTTCCTGCCCATGCCCAAACCCTTTTTGTGATGTAATATCCTGTCTTGTGCAATTTGGTGCCCTTCCATAGCCCCTTTCCAATAAAAATTGTATACCCCCAAATACCACCACACAACACCCTTCCCCCTTCTGAATAGTTCTGTCCCAGAACAATTGGATGCATTTTTCCCTTGCACACACATTGCTACCGATTTTGTGGTTCATATCTTCAACTGGAAAAGAAATAAAAAAATAGTTTCAGAAAATTCAGATTCAACCAATTATTATAAAATCAAAAGTAAAAACAGCGTCCAATAGAATATATAAAGCTAATTACCCCCTAGGCCCTCTTCTAAAATCAGATGACACCCCTATCTGTGAGGCTACCTACACAACTTTCACTTGGGCCATGATTAAAAATTTCCACCCTCATAATAAAATTCCCTCCCTTCCCATTTTGAATCCCCAACAGTCAGATACATTGCCTTACAAATTACTTTCTGGTGACACCAGCTGAATTAACAGTTTCTCCCTTCATCTGGGTCACCTCTGATCCACTATAACATCTCATAAACAAGCAAAGAGAATACCATCTGCTCTGTAGCTTGAAAAACAAACATTAAATCCTTCCTCCATCCAGCTCGGATAAATCCCTCATAAATGACAAGTTTCTGAATTATTCAACATGAAACATTAAAGTAACTAAAATAACAATTGTAGCAGCACTCCTGCATGTTTACATACATACTCTGGCCCTAAATGGGCTCATCTCCCTCTTCTCACAACATTAATTCTATAAAAATATTGCTTACAAAAGACTGGCTAATCTCAAGCTAAAGTTCCAAACTGTTTCTATTCTTCCTTTAACTGAGATACATACATCCTCAAAAAAATTCAACATGAACAAACAAATCATAGCTTCAATCAATAAAAATTCAAACATCCCCACACTTTTACATGAAACTCAATCCTAATCATCTGTCTTTCTTCAGTTCTGATTCTTCCAATGATTACTTCTATTTTGATTACATAGTTTACACAGTTTATATCAACCTTTCAATCAAGTATCCATACCAGTAGTGTAGTTCAACTCACACTGTCACCAGTACCATCTTATACATTACTTTTCCCTTTGGCCTTCTTAGCCTTCTTTGATTTCTCTGATTTTGCAAAGTTGATTTTGACTTTAAGGCTGTCAGCTGGTGTTGCTGTGTTGGATTTTCCACTTGCTTTTCCACTGGACCCACCTCCATCCCAATTCTCATCATCTTCATCCACCATCAATGGTTTCCATAATTGATGGAAATGATGGTCAAACCTCTTTATGAGATGAATGTCTTTCAGCATGACCATCACCCACCTTGCATGGATTGCCAACAAGTTGGCATCCTCAAATATATCCACACACATGGATTCTGCTGCTTCTTGGAACACATAGAGTGTGGCCAACTGTATCCTTCCAGCAGTCATCTCCCCTTGCAAGATCTCCTGTACTAACCTACTGAATGATCTACTTTACTGTGAGGCACTTAAGCAGAAACAACAGGATTTATCTTTGTTACTGGTCTATCTACTTGCTTTTGGACCTGTATTGATTTACTAGGTTCAACTGTATGGTTGCTTTCACCATCACCAGTTATAACAGGTAACTCAATGGGAGTGGATATTTCTTTATCATCATTCACTCCAAATTACTCTCATCCATGATGCCCTCCCCTTCTAATGAACAGTCCCATTTATTGTATTAAATGTATGTTCAGTTCAGTGATACTTGGTATAGATCTGCCACTGGAGCATCATAACTAAAGCTGCAAAACCTAAGACTGAGGGACCACTGCCCTGAGATGAAGAAATATCCAGTCCCTTCAGGGTCTCTTCAATTGAAATCAACATATTCAAACTCAATTTTTGGGTCACTGCTTGAAGAACTACCTCCAGGAAGCCCTTTGCCACCCTCTCATAAAATTCATCCATGCTTGACTTGTAACTGCAGAAACAATAGTGTAATTTAAGCTTAAAATGCAGTCTCCAGCATCAACAGCCAATATACCCAATGATGGATGCCCCCTAACTATGGATCACAATGGACACAACTTCATGGTTTTACCCATGGTTGCTTGAGCACATTTGTGAAGAGCACCAGGCAGCCATCTTGTTTTACAAGGATACAGACATTTTCAACTCCTTCTCATCATTTCAACATGTATTTTATGCACATAACAACCTCTCTCACTCCACCCAATGGGTTGCTGATTTTACGGTCCCCCTAATTTGTTTTATCCCACAGGGATTTACTGAGGTAGATTATACAGAGGCTCAGGTGTTAACAACCATGTACTTGTATGAGTCTTGGTTACACTGTGTGTTCACTGAAAAACATATCTGCAATGGGGAGCTAGCCACAGCACTTAAGAGGTAGGATTTTGCAACATGATGGGTAATTAGCATACTCCTACCTTCACTTTTACTTACTTTAACTTAGTTCAAAAGAGCTCATGCTTGTAACCCACCTTGTCTCTTTGAGAGTTGGGCTTTATCTGTTTTTCCCCACAGGTTACAGGTGCATACCTTTCAAACATGTAATCTTTGCAACCCATAGTATTTGTTTTATTTCTTTCCCCCTCCTCCCCCAGTAGGCCTACTGGTAGGTTATCTGATAGATCTCAATTCTTCTCCCTACTGGTATCCATATTGTCAACCATGTGTCCATGCCATACATATCACTGCCATTCATTTTAGGAAGAGGAGCTTATGAAAACATGAGGGACCCTTTCCCAAAGGAAGCTCACCACTCAATTGCAGAAGGATCAAGAGCTGCAATAGATATTTGAGGAGGGAATTGCTGAAAGAGTGGCCTGCCTCCATGCAAGGAGTGGTTGATGAGACAATGGCCAAAGAACAGGTTATTGGTGTAAGTTTATTGGTATCAAGTTCCCCTCTCCCACTTTTCCAGGCTTCAACATCCCCCATTTTACTATCTCTGATGCCTTAACTCCTTCTTTACAGGCCATCCATCACAAACAATGGGCAATCCACCTTCGCTGCCTCACATTGGAGGAAGAGGATGCAGCCTGGGACCTGTTCATGGGGCTCTACTAGGGAGTGATACTCCCAATTCTTGAACCCATTTTTGGTCTGAACACTAGTAAGTGGTTTACCTTCAATACTCATGTTTATACATTCTGTATACACTTCACCAAGAACTCAAACAAGAATGGGTAATCCTCACATAGATACTCCACCATGGGAATTGGGGTGTGGTCAGACTCCCACCACTTGCAATGGTAACAATAGTTTGGCCCTTCAGAGTCTTCATGTAGAATAACCCATAACTTAATTCCCAGAACCATACAATACCTAATGTGATTTTGCAAGATAATTTCCAACTGTCTATATTCCATCTTATCCCATGGCCATGGGGACTGATCCATTCTTGTTTAGTATTTCATCCAGGAGGATTGTGTCCCACCAGCAATTTCCTCCAAACAGTTAGCATAAACAACCCTTCTCAGCAAAACTAGGTGCCACTGACTCAGTGTGTGCAATGCAAAACAAGGTCTATACAACCAGTTCCAGTGTTGGCAATGATAGCAATAGATATTTTCTGGTTCATTGTGCATTAACAGATCTGAGATCAATAGTCCCAGTGTCGTCTTATATCTCATGTGAAGCTCATTTTAAGTCCCTCTTTCTCAATGCTCCATCTTTGAAATTAATGGGGTGGTGTAATCTATCAAAGATTCCTTCAAAATCTGTACATAATCTTAGTATAAAACCATTCCAACTCCTGTAATTGAATCAATTCCAACAACACTCTGCTGGGGTATCCCAATTTGCCCAATATTACAGCAATGATTTTGAGTCTTTGGCACTGTTTGGTTACTTCACAATCCAGGGCATGCAAAACACATCATTCCTCTTCTGATGCCCCTGACATTATCCCTTCTCCTTTCCGGAATCAATGTGCAACATAGTTGTTATTTTAAAAATAGTCTCCAAGGGGACTCAACCAGGGTAACCACTTCCAGTCACTAAAAATGGCTCATTTTACAGTTCCTCAGTTCCAGGACATTGACATACAGGAGGAGGAAGGAGAAGGCAAGGAAGAAGAAGAAGAGGGTGACCAGGAAGGTGAGGATGATGACAAAGTTGAGGAGGAGTCCAAAGAATCATTCAAATCAGAAGAGGATGAGGATGTCGAGGAAGCAAAGGGCAAATCTGAACCAGGCTTCTCAGGGCTACTCGAATCTCTCCTATTCAGCCACCCCTCTGCCCAGCCCAATGGCCAGCATCCCCTTCCCCAAAAGTCTACATCCCCATTGCCAAGAAACATAGTGGTCCCCATCTCTGATCTTCCCCCAATGTGCAGCCCTCCAACCCTCCATCCACTTCCCCCTGGCCCAGGTCATGTCAGACCCTAAGTTCTGAGTAAAAAGCTAATGCCATTGCTTTCTACCCACTTCTCTCCAGCCCAAGTACCCATGACATGCTCATGACCTTGGGGTCCCTGCCAATCCCATCTGCAAGCTTAGAAAACCTAACAGAGTCAGCACAGTTGCAACATTTGCATGTATGTGTCAATGTCCAAAGCCCAAACCAACTCACACATCCACAAGGTACATCTAGAGATTACAGTAGCCTGTTCCCTCTGCCCAGCCCATTACTACAACAGGCTGATTGGATTTGTCACATCCGTGAAAAACACAGTGACACCCCTAATGATGAGCTTCTGGGTGATCCCACCCCTACACTTGAAATTAAGCAAGGGGTGTCTGATGAGACCCTTGCAGCCACCATGGACATTTAGATCTGCACATTCTTTCATAATAAACTATCCCTAGTGTGTTTTCTTAGCTCTTCAAACTATTCTTCATAATAAATGTTGTATACATCTTTGTTAATTCTAGCATTGTTTTTCTTTACATGCCCAGTAGATGTACCAGTAGGGACCATTTTAGCTCCACCTCTGACACCCCTACCAGTAGGACTACTGTCTTACAATAAGAGAGATCACAATTAGAACAACTATCGAGATGAGATTGACATGTTCTCCTGTGTTGCTTCCCTGCATTTCCCAGATGCTCCAGCTTCCACATCCTAGGAGGAGATTCTAGTTTGAGGGCATTACCTCCCCCCTACAAATCAGCATCTCATCCACTCAGGTACAACTATGGGGTGTACACACCCATGAGTAAATATTAAAAATTTAAAAATTCATCACCCTAAGTTACAATTATCCAATCACCTATCCCCGTCAAAAAAATTAGTGATTCCAACCACTAATAGTCAGGATCAAAATAATGATCCATGTAGAAATTAGCCTTAGCTAATTGAATCTCTTCCTCCAAATGTACTGACTCTAGCTCCACCAAATTACCATCTCTATCCCACAGAATTCTGGAGAAAGCATCTGCTTCCACATTGGACTTACCTGATCTGTTATAGATTTTAAAATCATACCGAGCCAGATCCGCTACCCATTGCTGCCCCATGGCATCTAACTTAGCTGTTGTCAGCAAGTATGTAAGAGGGTTGTTGTCAGTATACACATCGGACACGGGCACATGTCTCCATATATGGTTAATTAAGCATGACCCCAGGTCAATCAAACCATATAAGGGCAATCTAGATCATCCAGGTACCTTGTGTGCAACCACTTGTGACTG
>JBCAUI010533084.1:0-11215 GCA_038406195.1 Haplosyllis anthogorgicola | reverse complement strand
TTCGGCAAAAAGGCATATAACACGACCGATTCCATAGGCTGCTTTAAAGCAGAGCTTTAAATCAGCCAAAAAGACTAGGACCCAACAAAACACAAATTTATAAAAATGGTTATTCTAGGGATCAACTCACGAGTGGCCAGAACCACAAAATGGTATCTTGCTTTCACTGAAATAGTAAGCTTACTTGTATGCCTTTAGGGGTTTCGTATTTCCACTTAAGTGGCTGTCGTGGAATTTTCCTATCTGCCTCACTGTTTGCCTTGACGCTAAGTGTCTTCACCAAAACATCGGAATACCTGAAAGGCTTCTTCTGACCGCTCCACTTTCCCGTGAAGTAGTCTGCCAGGACGGAGTGAGTCTTCATTTTAAAATCCTTCTTTGAGAAGTATCTGCGTGAGAAAGAATTTGATCGTATTGCATAAACTATTGCATTGTATTCGAAAGTTAATTTTGTGTAAAGAAAATCAGGAGCCTTACCTCTCATTTGTCACATCTATAAACTGCCTGTGATACCAGGCAAGAACTGTTATGCCATCAGCTCCTCTTTCCACTATGTATGCCGAGAGGTCATCTCGAATTCTGGTCCACAGCAATGGAGGGATACGTCTGATCGGGGGCACCCAAAACGTAAATATTTCGTCCAGCACCTGAACGTGAATGCAATGTGAATACTAATGAAATGTACTAGAAATATTTACCGGATATTAACGGCACAGTCATGACAACATTTTGGTCTAGATATTTCATGTATTGTAGAGATCTTACCTCATCATCAAGTGACAGTATATCCTCCAGTTCCACCTCACTGAGACCTGATCTAGCTGCAGCAATGTAGGATAAGGCATGAGACACTAACAACTTTCCATGTTGTATCTCTATCTTATCGAACAGTTTGTGAATAGTACCAGTCACTGTATGCTCCAGATGGGTTTGCTCCAGAGGGTGGTAGGACCTCCATCGTTTTATATCTTCAAATACCAACTTTGTGAAGAGAGGGAGACTGCATGCTGCCAGTGCAATCTTTACGACCCCTTCCTGCAAACAAGGACAATTCAATTTGTGTTTATTTTGATGATATTTGTGACAATTACAATGTATAAGCAATTTACGAATAACAATTGGTTATCAAATTTAACACTATGGTTGCACTATCATCTGAAAATTTGAGTTTCTAGTGTGTAAAGTCTTCACAATTCATATGCGGGCGCAAGTATCCTAAACTTACCTGCATCTTTGTTGTAGTTCTATTTTCCTTAGCAAGCCATCCTTTGATTATTGAATAACTCTGGTTGGTACCAAGGGGATTCACTTCGAGGAAGTTGGCTTGACTTTGAGTCATTTCTTGAAGTTTGCCAAGAATTCTTTGTTCATTTGCGAGGACGGACACAATTAAACGAACATGTGGTGGTAACTGCCAGGGTATCCAGTTGAGTCGATGTGCATGATTGTGTGACGAGAGTTGATCTAAGGAATCCAGGATGATAACAAGAGGCTTTTCCCGGGTAGCTACCTGATAACAGAAACGTGCATGATTAGCGAAAAAAGTTTAGAACTGATTTCAAGAACAAGAAAATTACTATTACCTCACAAATGTGGAGTTCAAGGCAAATGAAAGGACTATCCTGAAGTGTTGCTTCCATTAATAATCATTAGTACATTTTTCTAAAGCATATTTTATTGACATTCTTTCGTCATGCAAAGAATATTTTTATACTATAAAGAAGTAGGGTTGGGTTTCTACCTTGAGCATATCCCAGAACTTTGCTACCAGAAGATTCATGTCATCCTGCCCTGTTATATCAAAGTCGACGTTGTAGTTAAAGGCGATCTGGTAACATACGCACAGAAGCAAGGAAAAGATTCCTGAGCTAGAAGCCGTTGTTCCTACAAAAAATTATTTTCATAAATTAATTTTATAAATAACAGTATAACATACCGAAGAGTTGTCGAGATATCGTTTTAAATTCTGACTTAATCGGGATCATGCACTAATAATAGCAACTGATATCAACAAGGAAGCTTTCACTGAATACGAATTAATTCACTCATGGTTATGTAGGGTTACAGGAAGATTTAACCGTATGGGAGTGAAGACATGTTAAGTACAACACACCTGCGGGGAATTTGGTAAATATATTCGGATTTTACTCACTGCACAGTTGCACGTAATCTTTTTGATACACGATTTGATACACTGTCATCTTTTTGATACACGATTATGTGACAAAATGTGAACAAAACTTACTCTAACCCTAACCCTAACGATTATTCAAATTATATTACCCATGTAGACTTACCTAATAACCGGGTTACCACGACTGGGTTGATATTTTGAGGATACCAGGTTGGCATCAGCTGTGCTACCTTGGCCATCAAGGAGGTTTTTCCTGAGCCCGACGCTCCGAACACTGTCATGGGCTGATTTGATCCGCCCAGGGTGTAACACTTGATCCAATCTAATGCATCATCTCTACCCTACACAATGTTCAAAAGGGTACATGTACTTTATCTACTGAAGAAAAACATTTCTTCCCATGTTCAGGGCATGGTTTCAAATACTGTATCTACACTTGGTTTTTTTTTTATAGTCTTGAATAACTTAAATAATCTTTAAGTCATGAATCAAGAACGTGAATAATTGTATTGGTATGTTGGAGGAGCTATTTTAACTTGAAAAATGTTGTCAAAGCATACCTGAAACAGTTCACAACGATTCTCACACATGGACGAATGCTGTAATACTTCCAGTAGCCGAGGGTCTTTGGAAAGATCATCCATTCTGGCAAGGCAGTTTTGGATTTGTCTTTTTAACATGTCATAAAATGAACCACATAATCCCAACAAATACTGCATGTGATCTCTTTCGTTAATTCCGTTGTTATCACTCCATTTTATATCAAATGACGTAATATCTTCATTTTTCACCTCCTGTGGTATACTGACATGTTTGAGTCTATGTAACATCTTCTGTGCCTCTGCATCAACCTTTTTCTCTGCGCCAGGTACCATATCTATGAATTTTACAGCTCTGCTATGGTGCAGATTATCCATCAAGTCCACCACATTTCTGTGAATGACTATTGTCCTGTTTTTTGTTTTGTCGTACATAATACCATTTCTGATTTCATCTTCTGTCACTGCAATACGACATTACGAAAATAAATTGTGAGTCGTCACAACAATTACCACTCTGAAAGTCAATACCACACAGGTAAATCACGTAATTTTGATTAGATAAAACCACTTGCTTTAACAAAAAGATACAGTATGAGAAAAAAAAAACCTCACAAAGGTCTTTTTACCTGACATGAAATATTTTTCCTTTTGCTCCTTAGTGATGATTTTTTGCCTGTAACACGTTGCCGCGGCATGTCTCAACAACCTTTGCAACTCTTCGAACACAACCCACCATTTGCCCCTGTCAATCTCCTGCAGTTCAGGATCTTTCTGTAAGAAACACAGTAATTGATTAAGCTGATCATGCATGTGAAGACGTTTGTTTACATAATATACCACTTAGGATGTGGTTTCTTAACATAGGTGTACAATCATATTTTTGTCTGTTCCAAGAAGTAAATGCAGCGGTTGCTAAAATTTTGTACCAGGATATATCTGATCAGAAAGATATTGCTACATTAATCTGTTCTTTTTCCATTACCTTGTTGACAAAATTTGGGTAATATGTGCTGATAGGTATCAGACTGTACACGGGAGGCAGTATATTTTCGTCTTTTTTGTACCACTTGTCCAATGCTGCAATATCTTTTCCACCCTCCTTGAGACACTTGCAAAACGTTTCAAATTCATCGACTGGAATGTGTTCAGGAAAAGGTCGGTAGCCGTACTTGTGCCCAAAGATAACCTATATTCAAAAGACGAGAAACTTTTCGGAGGAACCACAACTTGGTTTCTTACACACAGATTAATTATAATATACTGTATCAGAAAAATGTCAAAGTTTAAATAAACATACATGTATTGGTATCTGGCCAAAGTCTTTGTCGCTAACTTTTATACTCTTCAAGTAACAAAGCTTGAAAAGGGGCATATTAACTTATTCCTAACTAGAAACGTCGTTACGTCGAACGTAACGTCATGTGTCTGCCGAATGACGTCATAACCACGGCAACAGCAACAAGACATTTTCGTTTTGTCTTGGTTTCTATTTTTACAAGTTTTTTAGGTGGACGACCACATACTCTGTCATTCGACAGACAAGTATAAGCTTCATTCAAAAAGATTCGTTGAGATGGATAATTTGTACAGACACAAATTGTTCATAGCAACTTAATTCACGACAGGTCCAGTAATTTCAGGAAGTGCAATGTCGGTAAATGAGGCCATTTATCTCACAGTTAGCGAGAAAAAGAGAAGGTTACATGCTACTAGATTCATTTTATCTCTATTTTCGGTAACATTTATGACTCTACAAAATTAATGAAAAATAGTCAAATGAGAAAAATAGTAAGAAATTTGATGTGAAAAGCAAGGTCATACTTACAACAAATGCTGGTCCGACAGAAATTCGTTGGCACTTTTGTATCTCTTTCATGCAAAGCACACTTGTCATGTGATCATCTTGAGCCTCTTCACGAATACCCCACCTCATATCAACAACCTTTTTGTAATAATAGTAAAACATTTATGTAATGAACAAATAATGGTATCACGAAAGGGTCAAAGAGACTGTTATGGTATTTTAATAGAATTTCTGAATCCAGCATCACTACTCTGTGTTGACTGTGCTGGTTGAACATTGGGTCGAAGAATTCTGTATAAATTGCTGAGGTTGAAGTTAAATCTGAATAACAAACTGTCTGTGTTTGGCAAGGAGTATTATCTTTTAAATCTGCTTACATTTGGTCAAATCTATTTACATACATGGCTTTTTTTTTATTTGCCAAATATTCACAGCTAATTTCACATAATCCCCATTTCACTAAAACAAAGATGTAGTAATGGTAGATGGAATCTACTGACATGGTCTATGTTGTTTCCCATGCCTTTAATTTGAGAATTACCTTTTTAGTTTATGTACAATGACAGTAAATTAATTACATGTACTGAAATCACTCTTATCCAGAAAAACTTTAAGCTGAAATAATCCGCCATGTCTTGAGCGCAAGACGAGAAACACTTGTACAAGTGGACCAAACGCTTACCTGGAACTCCAACCCGTGTTTTCTACAGAAATCTTTCAACTTAGGATACGTATGCTCCATCAACGCATTTCTCTCACAAATCATGTCTGTTAACAAAAGTAGAAAATACATGTAAATGATTGCGAAGGATAGACGATGCCACAAATAGGCCTAATATTTTGCTACTTAGAGGTGCATGTTATTACAGAAACTACGGATCACTATCATTGAGACTTGTTTTACATGGTACGAAATCACAGTTCAGACTACTTTTGCGTTGTAATTTTGGTAACTGATCATGTGCCCGACTTTGGTGTGCACTGAGCAGTGAATACCGATAATGTTTGTTGATGCGTTCAAAAATAATTATCCCTTTGAAATAAAGTACAAGAATTAATAGCTTAAGTACAAGTATTCTTAACTTTTTTGGAAACTTTTTATTTGTATCCATTTATTTTGTGAAGTGCGATTTCAGAACAATAGTTCTCACACAAGTAGAGAAAGTTATTTAATTCAACATTTGGTTGTTAAAAAGTAGACAAAGTCTCCATTCTTTATTGCCTTACTGGTTACATTTCATTTTCTTTATTTAACAAAACCAAAGTTACATTAAACTACCTTTATAATTAGACTGCATTAAGTAAAACTTTTGCCACCATTTGTTCATTGTTCGGGTTATTATTATTATTATTATTATTATTATTATTATTATTATTATTATTATTATTATTTACTCTTTATCTTGGAATAACCACAATCGAGCAATTGCCTTATTTGTACGTATATCTTTTAAATGTATATGTATGATAACAATTGCCATGCGTACTATAAAACCATATAAAATGCTTTCTGATTTTCTCATAAAAGGCTAGGAGCTTTGTGCATGTGATTCAATTCAGACACTGCGACTGTTAAGAAGGGTACAAATAACTGCATGGTACACAAACACATTGTGATTCAGTATCTGGCTCACTGAAAAACCATTCCGTTTTTCTTATAAGGTGTCACTAAGGAAGTGATATATATATATATGTTAGGCCATTTAATGGGCATGCTATTAAATTGATCTACGGTTGAGCAGTCCATAAAATAGTCTCAGCACCTATCAGTGATTCTGTTGGCAGCTGAGTACGCTATAATTATCAAGTTGTTAGTAAATACGGTTAATATTTACAAATGCATTCGTCTTGCTATACAAAGTACCCCTGGAAATACTACAAGATCTTCCTATAAATACACTATATTGGCAGCAATACATAACAGAGCTATCTGGCCTATGTACATTATTGAGGATATGTCAGAGTTTTGATGAAATAGCTGTTATTATAGTGATATAATATTATGCAATGATTCACAGGAAAGTGCTTGATATACCCAAATCATCAAAATTGGAGGATTTGCGCCAATTCCGCACAATTGTACCTTTTCTCTGCATAATTCAGCGATGATTAATTCGTTCTTAATAATCATACACTGTATATTTGTGCATCTTTTATGGAACAACACTTTTCACCTTTGATCTTTAAACGATGTGGGCAACAGTGGTAATGTATTCAATCGGTGCATTCGATTGGCATGGCCCGGGTCACAGGAACATATTGAACACACACTGGAAATGCCACCCGTAGCAACTGGTGAAATGAAATGCCACCATTTCTGGCTTGAATTTGAATTTGAATTTGAATTTGAATTTGAATCTTGAATTTTTTATTTTTTAGAGCAAAAAGCTTCATTGGGCAAATAGTAATGCAATATCATATTCTCCCAAGTCTCTTGAGGTAGCTGTGGACATGCATGGAATGCCATGGCCCTCCCTCCTTGACCCGGGCCAAAAATCATGGCCCGGGCCATCCAATTGAATGAAAATCAATGGCCCGGGCTAGCCCCGGCCATGCAATCGAATGCACTGAATGTATTGGTTTATTTATTGTCTGCACGTAAGATGCTTAACACTTCCGGAAAAGGCCACAAGTCCATATCTGCATTGTACAAGGCTACAAATATTTACCATCCCTGCATGATTTCCGTACTGTATTTCACAATATGTTCCACTTATGACTATAGAACACTGATAATAATAGACATATTTTAATAAAAACCAAACTGTTCGTTCCCATCGTGCAAATAATAGTTAAGATGCACCGAATAGTCATGGGGGTATAAAATGGACAACTTAGGTGATAAACGAATGACACAACTTCGTAAAAAAGTAGTTGAGACGAATGGATTTCCCGTGATTAGAAGGGGAGAGTCTCCTAACGTACTCCACCTACCAAAGCAATTACAAACACAAGAAAAACATTCACGCAGCTTATCCACATTTTAGCAGCCGAAGTCAATCCTGCTTTTTTATATGGAGAAAGAGTGATCTACATTCCATTGCATGGGTTCAAGCTATAATAATGTAAATATTTTATGTTGCAAAATTGGTGGATCATAATTCTATAAAGTACTAGAATTTATTATGTTTTAGATTAGGCCTGTTGTTTTTACTGTAAATAAAAACTTATTTGTCAATAAGACACCCAGGTTAAAAATATATTTACAATTTTCCACTCCAGATGCAACATCTGCAACAATTCCTCCGTTAATATTTTTGCGGGTCAATTGAGGACACTCATATTACATGTTGGGATATGTCACCTATCATATGTCTACCACGGAAAATATAGTAACCTCCCACTTTACCTTAAGAGTCGCCACCCCGACATTCTATCTTAATGACATATGGCTCAACAAATTTGCATCCTTTTAATAACCAATATATGTGACACAACAACCGAAACTACTTTCTCTCACAATCATAAAACGTAACAATATTGTAACTGAAATCCTGTTACATAATAAAGAAAGTTCACTTACCACTGAAAGTGGAGCTGAGAAAAACCCTGACAGTTTTGGAGGATACAGGAGGAAGATTTCCAATCCTGCCGGATAAAATCCTCTTAAGTTGTTTAGTCCTGGGGTCGGATGCATCTTCGACGACCTCTATTTGACCTGGTTCGGACACCACCAGCAGGGGTCCTTTGGTCGTCGACATTTTAAGCCTTCCATGTTGCCTTTCCTTCAGTATTCTCTGGGCTGATGCCATGCTTCAAAATGGCCTACTTCGTAGTCTCAGTTAATTAGTTCACCATACTACTTGACACAGCTCTTACCCCCTGATAATGTCATGCGAGTACTTCCAAGCTTCATTGTGCTTACGACATGGCTGCCAACCGAATAATACCTTTGTTTTGATGTGTAAGCTCTTACATCCAAACTTTACAAACTTTTCCCCCAAGTTCGGAGTCGTGACTCAGAAATGTTTTCACATCAGTAGCTAAACACCGGAAAGAACTTAACCAATCATACTTGCTCTCTTACTGGTGGAAAGGAATGCAATGTAGCAGCTCATTGGCTTCTCTTGCCCCGTTATGTACATAAACAGTACAGCAGGACTTTTAGCACATGTTTGCCCTTAAGTCAAATAGTTTTGCTTAAGACCACAATTAAGGAAATATCACTTTTACAAGGAGCAGTGCAAAGCGTGCACATTGTAGCATTTTAGTTACTTTTAACCGATTTCAATGAATTACTTTCTCATAAAAATACTCAAACAAAGGAATAAAAGTTACGAAAAGTTAGTTTAATTTATTCCCTATCAGTGAACACTTGTACATATGAACGTTAAATGTAAACATAGACTATGTAAATTACCTTGTATATTTACACACATGCAATGAAAAGTAATTATAACAATTGCAACAACACACACAATGAATAAATAGAAATATAAAACATTGGAAGCCATTGAATTTATTTTGTACAAGCATGGTAGTTGCAGCAGCTGTTAAGATGTTTTTCGCAATTTCACCAAAGGACTGTCGATTATAAAATCCAATATTCATGAATTTCAATAAAACGAAAAACTTTATGTAATCTAATCACAATTCTGCATTTCACTACTTCACAGAAATGGCCATGGTTGCACATTTATATTATGGCTAATTACAGACTAGAGTATTAATATACACATTCACATATAAATGCACGCATACATTATAAATATTATTTTACCCACACACTCCTTATCACTGGTGTTATATACTTCAACAAGTGTAAATGTTTGCAACAGGAAATAAATAATCTTTGCACCTTCTTATACTTATCTTTTATAATACGTGTACCTCTTATTAACTTGTAGTGTACAAGTATCATTGATCTACCCGCTGTACGCACATCCCAAGAGTCGCTTTTTCCTTATCTATTACAATTTAAAATGTGAAGTTTCAGTACTTGTACTTGGTACTTGGAAATTGGTCTATTAAAAGCATCAAAATAAGAAACCTTCCACGGAATTAGCAGAACGGGAGAACAAGTCTGAGGCTAACTTTCTAGGCTGGAACAAATCATTGAGTAATTCTCTGGTTACCAAAACATCTGAACTCTACGGGCAATATGGCACATTCTAATAAATTAAATCTGTTTCGAAAACAAGATGTGAATAATTTATGTGTCGGTTTAATAGCAATGTCATTATCTATTACATCGGTAATAAGTTGTTCCCTGTGAATGTTATCTTTTGTTTCAATATTGGCAATGGTAAGTAATTACCTGGCCCATATAGCCAAGATCTATTGTAGAAGCCGTGATATTCATCAAGAACACCAACTTAATTACCAAACATTGTCAATAGGATGAAGATCTGGCCACCGTTTTCGGAAAGCGGTGTAAAATATCTATCACAAATCAGTAATACCCAATAAAGCTTTCAGTCGATTAATATTATCACATTTAAGGCTGTCATTAATATTATCACAAACACTATGTAAGCAAATAATTGGATACATGTATGAGCTAAATTATGCAAGTATTCTAATAATCCTCGCAGTCGTGAAGGCAGGCATACCTGGTACAAATGTCATCTATATCACAGTTACTTATAATGCCGTTACTAAGCATCCTCAGGTCCATGAGACACTCATCCACTGTGGACGAACTGTAACCACCAGCGTACAGAGAACCGAGTCTTGTGCATGTCGACAATATCTGAATTTTCAAAATAAATTAATCAATAATTAAAATTAAATGGAAAAATAAAATCATTTGTGTTTTTTAGACAACAATTTTTGGCCACGGTTTTTGAGTGCAGTGACATGTCTACTTGCTACATGTTCGCAGTCTTGTTTTTTCCCTAATTTGAGTACTTTACTTCTGATCCCAAAATTTGGCAGAAAACGTAATCAATAAATTATGGAAAGAAAATTCAAAACAAACATCTCCATGAACAAACGTATCTTTTTTTATAAGGGAATAGGTGAAATCGTATTGCTATTTGTAAATTCATTGAACAAATCTTCGTCTATTTTCGACAAGAATTTACACACATTCCTTGCAAATGTGTTCCTTGAACATTACAGAAACTTACCTCATCTGCCACTTCCAGTGTTAGTACAGCTAACAATGATGGGGGTTGCTGACACAATGAATAATCTTGAAGAATAAGCTCCAATATGTATCTCCCAAGTGCTCGTGTTTGTCTAAAAACATTTAACAAGAAGTGGATTTCAAATTAATTTTCCTTTTATTGCTTTTGAGATTCATGTGTATTCTTAGCAGTAAATATCAGTACCTGCACTGTTCAACCGTAACAGACGTCAGTGGAGCATTGTGAATTCGTTCTGCCGCATGATACTCAAGGAAGAAATGTGGGGTGGGTGCAACTAAGCACCACTGCAGCCGTTTTAGTACCAGTAATTCCAACTGTCGAACTTGCTCTTTAGTGTATGTGTCGCAGCAAAGACGGACCAACTCACTGATTTCTGGAGGATACACTTCCTCCTGTTTCAATGCAGAAATAGATATGTTTATGTAAACTGCAAAGTTACAATTACTCATCAATAAATATGTGCTATTCAATTCAATTATTACTTCAACATGCAAAAAAAAAAAAGCTCTTTTCATCATGATTTGAATAACTTATACATGCATTTTAAATGTATTAGTAAGAAAGAGCACCCAACACTGTGTATCGGAGTTTTCTGATTTTCTCAAAATTTATTGGCTTTCTCTCTGCGTTTCGACTAATTTGT
>JBCAUI010533073.1:0-11216 GCA_038406195.1 Haplosyllis anthogorgicola | reverse complement strand
ATTTTCATGCAGTTTTTGGGGATTTTTGCACTAAAATCGGGTAAAAATTGGGGCGCCCCAAGGTTGGCGCCCCCCTAAGAGAAATTCTGGATCCGCCAATGAACTTTGTATGTACACGTGTGACATTACAATGCAAACACTCCTGGCCCAAGCTATTTCTTTGAACTCCAATAACTTGGAATTTCATGGTAATGATAAAAAAAACAAACAAACCAAAATTATAGAATTTAATACTACTTTGTATTGTTCATGTCAGGTGTACATAACAATGCTGAATTTATATGATCAAAATTGTGATCTGGAAAACTACTGATGTGTTGCAAAAATGAGTGTGTGGGCCGTTTAAATTGATATCTATAATCTGAGACAAATTAATTCCACTATAGTAAAAGAAATTTACATTATTTTGGTTCACATTACGTGGATACGTTTTCCAAATTCAGGTTAAACATAAGGTTAAAGAAAATATGTTGCTGGTTGAAAGATCGCATCCCAGTGGAGCCTGCGCCCGAGAAACACCTTTTACAACTTTTCTTTTGTAGACGAGGCCACAGGAGGAGATGTTGTGCCTTTGTTGTACAGAGCTGAGCTCCATAGGTATCCGGAGTTTTTCCGTCTGTTCGGCAATCCAGATCTACTAGATGTGGTACAGCATGCTTTATTGCCAGATGCCGAGAGAATCAGGATCTTTCCGAATTACAGGTACTTTTATCCATCTGTCTGCATCTACTATTCAGGGGGTCATATCTCTGAAGACACGAAGTCCATAGATACACCTGTCTTCTTTTTGCAGCATGCGTCCCAAGTTGCCGTCATACTCGCCCCATGAGGTAGTGTGGCACCAAGATGCTGGATTAACCGGAGATGGTAAACCTAACACTGCCCCGGTGCAGGACAGGATCGAGGCCTTCAAGGAGGGTGCGTTTTAATTTTTCCTTCATTTTTTTAATTGTTTCCCCTAGAGGGCGTTCAGCTCTCCATCCAACTGGAAATCTTGGATGCTGTGCGCCACTAAAGTTCACTTGACAAAATAGATGAGATCTAAACAATTTTATTAAAATTGACGAATAATTAACGCATTTGGTGTACTCATAGACAAAACTGTGAATTGTTGGACGCCTCTTGTTTCGGTAACAAAGGAGAACGGAGCGATGAAGTTCCTACCCTCATCACACAAACTGGGTATCCAGAAACATGTGCTCCTCAGGCAATACAGGTCAGTAATGAGGTATATCCACAACACAACAACCGTGGTTATACCGCAGTAAAGAGAAACCATGTGCACTTTTCACAGTTGTTCACAATATTGATACCAATGGTTTTTGTTTACAGAGGATGAAATGTCTTCATTTTGAGAACAATAGACGCTTTTTGTTTGAGTGAAAGGCTCAGCATGGAATTTCATTTCTGAAGCATGTCAGTACACGGAATTTGTATCAGTTTCGAAACGTCTAGAACAAAAGAGAGGACATAAGAATTTCACGCTGTGCTTTTGATGCGCCATTGTTTCCAAACTCGACTGATTGATACAGCTCATGATTTCCTCGTTCGTTGAATGGCCACAATAATTGATAATTACCACAATTGCAACTTTGTTTTGAATAAATGTGATGTTTCAAATTACAACGGAGTGACGATTGATGATCAATGGGGTATTTAACAGAAAACTTGCCTTGAAAATCACGCTTGAATTCTGAAATGAAGAATGCAGATTAGAACTGTCCAGGAGGAGTGCAAATTGACTGAAACATTGTGTTTCATAGTGGCCCGATATGCAAGTCTTTGTTTCCCGATAGCTTATTTCGACTTGGCTTGTTTTTCTGATTTTGAAATTCAAATAATCTTATTCTCGTCTGTTCTTCAGGGATAAGGACGAAGAGTTTAGTTACGGTAGATACGCCACGCAGATTGATCCGGAGATTCTGGACAAATACGAGGCGGACAGTAAGAGTGTGGACATTGTGTGTGGACCCGGGGACATAGTCTTCTTCTCTAATATATTGTTCCATAGAGGCGGTCACAACAACTCAGGTAGTACCAGAATGATAAATGTTTTGAAAAAAAAAGAAATCTAAAAAGTAATTTTTCCTGAACAAGTTGTCTGCAGACCATTGATCCGGATATTTCTGTAGGAGGGTTACCATTGGCATCAGTTATGTGCGGCATTTATTATTAAGATCAAATTACTTTTCGACTATGTCATTGCTGCTTGCAGGTCAGTGCCGTTTTATGCATAGCCAGCAAGGCTAAAGGTGATAAACGAACATTTTTGTAGGAAGGCTGCGCTGCATGGTGGATCCTAACCAAATTGAGCATGCTGGCACGACACTAATCTTTTGATTTATGAATTGATAGATCATGTGAGGTGGTCGCTTGACTGGAGGTACCAGGACGCGAGTTGCTCGACATTTCGGGACGAGTCGGGTCATGTCCTGCGGAGTAAGGAACAAGCGGACCCAGACGTGGTCCGTGACGCGGAGACCTGGACCAAACTGGCGCTCACTTAAATACATCCAGGGTCCACAGGCAAGCACGCCATATGCTCACACACACGGACACTCATCCTATTGCCGAACAAATGTGATTTGTATGATCGAGAAATTCTTACTGATGAGACCAGAATTGTTGTTACACAACCAGTATGGAATTGTACACAAATGATGTTACTACACTATTGGGGAAATATATTTGTTATCTGTCTACTAACATAAGAAAAATATACATAATACAATATCAAAATATGTACACGTGTAAAAATAAAACCAACACCATTGAAAAAAACTCGGATATATGTATGATGTGCCCAACAAGGCATGAAAGATCTAAATATTTTTGTACGAGAAACAGTGATTATATTCATTGTACCATACACGCTAATAAAAATATCTGAATTATTGAATCTTGTTTCAACATAATTACACATAAATTCAATTATGCCATGTCTCCATCTGTTGTGTACTGACACAAACCCTAAATGAGTATGGTGTGTTTTAAAATATCCTTTTTACAGCCTTTTCACGTCGAAAGAAAATGACAACAATTCAGCCAGATTAACAAGAAGTTGCAATTAAATCTGTGTTGAAAAGTTAATTCAATTTTGACCTCTCCTTTGTTCTGTACGTTTCCTACGTTGCTCAGAAATTCCACAATGGAGTAGTTGGTTTCAGGTTAAAGTCTCCACTTTTAATACGTGTAATGGCTTCATCCATCGGAGTAGCATCCGTGTGGTCCAGATAACCTCCTATGAGAGAAAAGTATTAAGTTAAAGTCAAGAGTTATTTACAAGACAAGTGGGAAATGATTTAGAAACAAAGATTAGACAAGGGCTGGCCTGAATCAGAAAACTAGCTGAAAAACCTTTCTGAAAGTCTATGTGTAAAAGACTGCAGGATATTGTAATGTTTTTCTCATTAGTTTAGAAACGATGTGGCACTAACTAAACCCGTTAAGTACGAAAAGACGTATGAGAAATTGTGTATTCATTGTGGATCCAATCTGTCAGTGCATCGTCGCATAATCAATATAAATTACCTGGATGTCGAAAGGTTATGCTGCGTCTGTGCAGTTGCTTGTTTTCTCGAGTCCTGCTTCTTATTTCCTGAAAATACATTATTTAATTTTTACTGCATACAGCTTCCAATTCCATCTATACACAAAGACTGTCATCATAATTGTGTACACAAGAGCATACAAACGTGCTCACATTAGGTACCGTGTTAAAGTTCAATTACAATTTTTGATTACTGTATGATCACATTCACATATACTACGCATCTCTCTCTCTCTCTCTCTCTCTCTCTCTCTCTCTCTCTCTCCGACTACCCCCGCCTCATTGTAGTCTTACCTGTTGACAACCTTTAACTTGGTAACAGAACTGTTTGAGAGACTCCAGTAAATCAGTCAACTTGGAGCGAGTTCCTCTCTCGTGGAAATAATCCTGCATTTTCTCATGTAACTTCTCCACACAAATTAATCTGTAGTTTAATTCTTTAACAACCGTTTCTTCTTTCTTGCAAAAAAAACAAACATTGCAATACAAATAAAGCGTTATAAATACAGTAACATTCCGTCGCTTATCGTGGTGACCTTTTGGACTTCCTCAATGGCCTAATGAAGATTTCTTTCTCGATCGTGAGGGTGCAGCACCTGACGGGCCATAAATCTAATAAATATTTTGTATTCTGATGGCAGGACCCAACGCGTTTCCGGTCGATCACTGAAGTTAAGCAATCGCTGCCGAGTGAACATCCAACAGATGGCGACAATGAAACGAAATCTAGCATGTCCAAAATCCTATTTATACGGGTGTCAGTGGTTCAGCAATTGTGCGTTGGTGGCAGACAAACAAAATTCAAGAAAGAAAACCCACAAAAAGCAAGGAGCTGTGCAGTGAACTCAACTTTGTCTCTTCGTTACCATGTTTCTATTCGAGTTTTGCATCATACCTGGCAGAAATCCCTGAAATACCTCTTGACATTTTCATCTCTGACATTTGTAAGTTCATGCAGTTGATCCATGAAACTGTTGAGATCTTCCGTTATCTGATCAACATCCAAACTACAAACATTCGAAACGAAATGTTATGATTTACACAACAGGTCATCGGAAAACTGTTCAGACAAATTATAATAGAATGTAACGATGGATTCAGCATCATATTCAGAGAAACTCTGAAGCTTTAACTATAAGGAACTATTTCAAATGCTAAAAATGTAAAGGCTGAATCCTGGAATTCTTTTTTTTTTGAAATCGTACAGAACAAACAGATTTCACACTGTAGTTTTAATGTACTACTGTTTAAAATGTCGTCTTTCGTCAAAAGAGGCCATTTTACGCACTAGGAATTTTCAAGGGATGGCCTTAGGAAACCAGCTAACCTGATGATATATGGTACATGCCGTCTGAGTTCCTCAACGAAGCCCAGCACTATCGGGTTCTGCCGCTGTGTCTCCTCTATGAGGTGATGTAGTAGCGTGAGGGCCGAGTTCTTAGAGCTGCGGACGTCGTGTAGCTTCAGTAGGTCAGAGATACAGAACCCAATGGCGTTACCAGCATGTGTGCCCTGCAGTGCATTCATAAAGAAAATATAAAAACGCATTGTGATGTGGAATATGTTGTCAAAGGTAAAGTGACAACCGCTCTATTTTAAACGGTTTCATTCCAACATTTCAAGAAGTGTTCATTTAAATGGAATTTTAAACAAATTGCAAAATGTAAGGGAGTCTTTCTAAATAAAAGGCAGAAATTCTACTCAATGGCACGTAAAGGTATTTAGGTTACTATATCATGTACACTACATTGTTTTTTCCAAACTAATGAAGGTTTCAGGTTTATTTGAAGATGTTAACTAGTATCGTGGTAAATTCGGTTTCATTTTTATCAGGCAGTTTTGTAGAGAAATAAATAGGAGCCGAAGTGCCAAAAGAAACTCATTTAAAGTTCAATACAAGTAAAAGAGGAAATTTGGGTGCCATTTTCTTATACTCACACTGTTGATGAAATTGCCTGTGTGAAGAACCAGTCTGAGGAAACTCTTCAATCGCGCACAGTTCTTGAGACCCTCACATCCTCGCGTGAACTCTTCCATCTGCTGCCTGATATCCTGGCAGGCCGTCGGAAGCTCCATCTTCAACAGCAAGCCTCGTATGTAAACCTGTAACAAAGATAGGGAAAAAGTTTGCATTCGTAATACATGGCGTACAGTTCGTAATGACAAACCGTAGATATTGTGAGAATATTTTAGTTTATAAATATTTTAGTAGAAATATTGTACCTGATAATTTTTGTAGTTAGGAAAATCATCAAACAACAAAAAGAAGCGTTCAGCTTCCTTGAGTTCTGATATGTCCTTGACCTTTAGGTCCTTTACCATCTTGACCTGCGAGGGAGGAGAACATTACAGAGCATGGGATCAATTTAAAGATTGAAGGCACAGCTGTCATGTGGGTTTAGTTTAGCAGTTCTACATCTAAGATGTCCTGTTAAGCCTGAATGTTTAACACTGGGCTACTCATTGCACAATTTCAAGTACATACAGCTCGTGAAATTCATTGCAGTTTGGAACATAGGATCCTATTTTCTTAAAATGAGAGCCACAAGGAGACACGACACTGTATCCTCTGTGGCATTTAAGGCTGCTGTTACATTAGCCGATTATTACGCCGATTGTCGAAGTGATTTACATGTAAAAGCTATGAAATCGCCGCCGATAATCTGCTTTAAATCGCCTAATGTAACAGCAGCCTTAGTCAAATTTATCTGTAAATAGAAATCAATAAAAATGAGAGTAGATTTTGTATCTATGTCGACATGTGTTAATATTAACTATGTCTTAGTAAAGTACCTCGTCATGGTTTGGCATGATATCCACTATCTTCCTTAGTTCGTCTGCAGTGATTTTTTCTGTTCGTCCCTGTCGTAATTTCTCCATGATTATTTCCGTCTTGAGTGACTTCACAACGATATCAATCTCCCGTCGTCTCTTGTGCTCCAAGTCAATTCCCTGTGACGGAAAAAGTTCTGATAACCTCAGCTGATTTGGATTAAAATCAAAATAAAACAGTGGTAAGAAGGATATTTATGTGACTGTGGTAACATCCCCTGAAATTTAGTAATGTATACATGAAACAAAGTGGAGAACATAAGATTTCCCAGCTGTGCTTGATGTGTTATTGTTTCAAAACTATGCAAAGTCTAACATGTGCAGAAGTGAAAGTTGGAAAATTGCAAATATGGCTGCCAAATGAAAAAAGTTCATTTGTACAAATTAAGAACCATTAAGAAACACATGTTGTCTCTGTTGCCATTATCATTAAATTACACAATACAAACCTCAGACATAGGTTTATGAGATTGCGAAACAGAAAGAGGTTTGCCTGGAAGCCTATCCTCAGCGAAGTTCTCTTCCAAAGCCTTCTCATTGATGTTGACAGAATCTGCCAGACGCAACACATCCTTCCACACTGAGTTTACACTGGCATCTAAACAATAATTATTTTAAGTTGGTCAAGCTAAACTTTATTCAATTCCACATTACTTAACTGTAATGTTGAGTTAGTTAGGAAACTAATACTCAATATATATAATATTTTAATAATTTCTCCAGGATATAATTGCTAACTCATACATTTGCATCTACAAATTATCTCCTTTTGGGAGGTTTAACTGCACTGATGTTGCGGAATAAAGAATTACCACACACATGCACACATGTTCGAGAGCAAAGAACCTTACCACTGAGATCAGGATTTAATTTGGTCCACTGCAAACGTTTCATCTTTCGCGTTGGCTTGGTCGAGAATAGACTCATCGCGTTCTGATTGTTCACCCAGGAGGTACCCACCAGCGGAGAGGGTAGCTGCTGCCCAAGCACCGGGGCCGGTGGAACCCCGCCGTCAACAACATCTCCGATATCAAGAACTGTGATGTTGGATAATAGGCCATCGACGAGGTTGTCTACGTTTTCTTCTTTTGTGAAAAGTTGTAATACTTCCGCCAATGTGCTGGATAAGGAAGGAAATTGAAATACGTCAATCCAGTTTCAATAATATCAGTTTCGCTATTAAAAAATTTTTTGTCTGTGAATGACCAAACAAATAGAAATATATTCATCCTCACTGAGGAAACACTCTGATCAGGCCAGGATCCGGGATTTCCCGCAGGAGGGAGGAGCGCTTGCCCAAACAAAATCTTGAAAAATCCCTGATAAATATAGCAAAACCAGCAATAACTACATGAAAATGAAAAAAAATCCTGCCGTAGGGAGGAGGCGACTAATGCTGATAACATAATACATATCAGTACAATTCTGTATACAAAGGCCTCTTGTAGCTAAAAGGTGTTTTTTTTTCGTTTTAGCGTCCAGGCGCGAACAGTAAATGTTCCTTTATTCTTAGCTGATTCAGTTCTTGGTTGATGAATTATGTTGTTGTTTTGGCTAATATGACATTATACTTTACCCGTCCAGGCTGATCAAACCGGGCTGATTGAGTAACATGCGGGTAAAGAGCTTCAGCAGAAAGATGTTCTCAGCCGACAGCTTCTTGAGTTCATTTACTTCGTCTTCATTTAACGCACATGGCCTTCTGGTAACTTCAACAAATATATTTACATCACATACCAGCGAATTCTACATCAAGATGCAAAATACCGAGAGCGCATCGTGCACGCTACTTCTTAAAATTGTGCAAATAAGAATTGCAATGTCAATTCAGTTTAGTAGCGCAGAAAATTAGTGACAAGAGTACTAAATTTGTATCGTCAAAAAGCCACTTTTGTTATATGACCATCAAAAATGGGTGTTCTTAGTCCGACATATTGAATCTCAGAAAGCCACGGATTGGCGTTCATTTTTCCTCAAAACAGGGCTAGACGGTGTTGCCACTTCCACCCGCCTAAACATGCTTTGCTACTAGTTTATATATAAGCCTTTCACAAAGAAAGGTATCTGGAATGTGGCCGAATGTCAAATAACAAACCTTGGAATCCATCCACCTCATCAAACACGTTGTCGTCGTCCGCCTGCTCCCAGTCCCTCTCCCTCCCTCTGTCCTTCTCTTCCAGCTTGTAGAAAGCGTAAATATGAGTCTTCAACAAGTCGGTTTTTTCATCCAGATGTTTCAAGAGATCAGTGAACCCCATATCTGCACGAAAAGGTCATTTATGATACAAAATATTGTACAAAGGGAACCATAGGCTACCAGAGAACACCCAATGTATTTGTTTTTGAAGGAGCGCGGTCCCAATATCCATTGATGGGCTATGGAGCATGCATAGAGGGCGAAATCTTCTAGTGCAAAATCTCCATAGAGTGACAAATATATTGGGTGTTTTGTAACGAGAGCATGAAGAGGCGTTGCCCTTGCTATGACGGAGGAACATCATATTCGATATTCGAACAATGCGTTATCCTAGTGGGTTTTTTTTGTTACTTGAGATTGAAAAGGCAAATAATGTGAATCAAAATTATTGAATTTAACCCTTAACGCATCTTGGGGTCAAAGCCCATACAAGTAGCAAACCCCACATACAACAAATGTACTTTTACATATCTGATGTTAAACCCCAATAGCAACAAAAGTTGATACCAAATGTTAAACCCCGCAGTAAGGAAAGTAGGGAGATGGTGCCACATGTATGGATGCCTGTGTGTGTGGTCAATATGATGTGAGTATGTGTGCGAGGTGGTGTGGCAACTTGGGGACATAGCTGGCCCTCGAAGGGGGTGTCAGGGCTGGACACCCTCTCGACCAAGAGTGGACATTGACCCTCGGAGGGGGCATCAGGGCTGGATGCACCCTTGACCAAGAGTGGGCATCTGCCCTAGAGGTACTATTCCTAGGGTAGGTCCACTCATGTCATCCAAGAAAACTATCTTCCCAAAATATACTACAATTTTGTAAGAATTGTTGCAAAAGCTATAATGGCTACTAAAGGGTGGTGCTGAACATACGCCAAAGTGTTGGAAGGTGGTGGATTTGATAAGACTTTCAAAAGTAGCAACTATTATTGTATAAAGAGCATTAAGGGTTAACATAACTTTACTCTGGTCATGTTAAAATAGTAGTAGCATTGGATTACACGGATTTACACTCAAACACATCATGGTGCTTTCCCTTTCTGTGATCTGCTGACCGAAAGTCAAGTTACATTTCGTATTTTACAGACAAAACTCAACACACATATGCAGATCTAAAATCCGCATTATAGCTTACCATTAAGTTCATTCCTGATAGCGTCCCTGCCGCTGAGATCTTGCCTGTGCATAATACAGTTTATCAGGACGAGTAGCCATTCTCTGTACTCAGGGAACGCGCAGAAATCAATCTCCCGCACCACCACAGACAGGAAGTGCTGGGACCAGCTGTAAGTCTACGGAAAATGGACAATAGAATTTGTTTGAGATTTAAAAGCAGAAAACCATTTTAGTAGACGTGAAAGAATCATGTATAACAATATAGAATCAAATTATTCTTATGCCTGTGTAAACCAGAATGCCTATCAGTGGAAGGCGCAAAGTCGCGAAACAGTACATGAAAATCCCATTAAAGCAAGCAGACGGTAAAGGGGCTCCTTTATATACCCTCCTGTAGGTGATTAATAATATTTTCTTGTAACGTTCCAGTGAATTTATAATAAAACGAAAACCCTGCTTATTCTCTTCAACTTCAGTAACTAGCAGATTAAGGACATAAATAATGAAAATGTGTACGCTAAGAATGTATGCACTACGACGTAAGTTGATTTATCTGCAATGTAATCTGAAATCTGAATTTGTAGACCCAGATCTATCTTTAATATTTGTATTTCATTTCTTGTTCAGTTACAAGAAATATAAAATTTTAAAATGCAATAGACATTTGATTGTAAAAAATTCCGACCAAAACAAAAAGCCACTTCAATCTCAGCTCAGTCTGGATAGTCGCAATACACAGAACCTTTTTTTGGGTGTCATTTACACAACACGTTGTTTTTTGTTCACAAGCTTTCCGAAGTGGATAGAATGTATATAACTGCAGTTGTACATACTTTGTAATCATGTAGAGCATCTAACACCATTTCGTAACCTTTAGCAGAACGCATACAGATAATGGACAATAGCTGCACAATAATTTTCTTCACGTTTGTGTCTTGATAACACAAACCTAAAAGTGTAAAAAGAAAAAAGGAAATGCGGTAAATTTTTGAAGAAAAACGCAAGAAATGGCTTACAAATAATGCCTAAATCAATGTCGATTAAACAAGAATCTTGCAAAGTTAGGGAGTCACCCCACACCAGCTTAAGATGGTATAATTACCTATCAACATTTTTTTCTGTCTAAAACTTGAAAATTGAATCCAACGCTTCTCAAGAGCTGTTTGTCAAGGACATGGCCTCAACTTATTATGTTATAATTTCTGTTTTTTTATTTCATTGATTACTTTGATGAGTCTGAAGAAATCATTCAAAATCGTTGAGAGGTAATGTTCAAGTTTCAATTTAATATTAAGCAGTGTAAAAAGTTTCTTGAAATCTCAAAGGTATACTTTAATTCAACTAATTATCCTTTAAGCTACTTGTTTCGAGATGTTACTTAACTTTAAAATTTGTAATAACTATCAGAATTTCCAAAGTGTATACTGTGTTGTTGTTGGGTTACCAACAAGAGAGAGAATTGTGGATTTACTTAGTGTCTTTATTCTTGGTAAAATCCTGAGGTGTTATCCCTAGGTACTCA
>JBCAUI010533062.1:0-11220 GCA_038406195.1 Haplosyllis anthogorgicola | reverse complement strand
ATTTGAGAATAATGGTCACAGCAACATAATTTTTGCTAGGCTTTGAGATAGGACATAGGTGCATATGTGTGTAGGATGTGAAGTCTCTGCGATCAATAGTGTGCTCAGGGTGACTGTGCACAGATGACGACTACAACAACGACAACGATGGACAACAATGCGGACAATGACGACAATGACAACGACAACAGATGACGGACGATGGACAATTCATGATTCTATAGGCTCTTTGGCAATTATGCCAAATGAGCCAAAAAGGAGGGAGGGAACCTATTCGGTCAGTATTGCCAAGCACTGTTTGAAAGTGAAGAAAATTCGGGTTGGAAGGGTGTGGGGTGGGGGTGCACACTCTCCTCAACGCCAGATTAATTGCGCCAAAATGATGCCCTGTACAAGGGGGAAGTAACCAATAAGTTACACTTTTCACAGATGTCTGGAAACTGAGAGATCATTCGTTCAAAACCCACCACAGCCCACTGACTAAAGCTTTTGTTACACTGACCTACCAATAAGATTCTCAGCTTTAAATCCCAGTGAGAGAGACTGACGACGGTGGAATTATTCCTGCAGCTGTTACGTGCGCATGGAACACTCAGAAACTAGAAACACATGTTTCTATTGGCTGGAGCCAGCCTGGACATACTGATTACCAGGCTGGAGACTCACCCTCGTTGCGCATCTTTCTCGCGCATCTTTTCAGGTTCTCCACCAATGGTGGGAAAGATAATCACCATATTTATCATGACGTCCTGATAAACATGGCGTCTTGGGTCACCTGCAAGATAACCTCTCAGCTTCTCGCAGGATCCTGGCGTAATGTTTCTACAAGCTGACTCTGTGAGAGCTTAACTTGAACTGATGCTATGTGAGTACGGGCTGCTGAGTACTCACATGGTGCTTACTGCTGCACGCTGCAGGTGCGGCTGCACGAGTATCTATTAAGTAATGAGTTGTTCCATTGATATTCTACATAATAACCAAATGCCCTATTGAGGAAGCCTTACTGAGTTGATATCCAGGGCAAATAGAGCATAAAATGCTGTATTCCTCTCTGAGAAAGAGACTGCGATAAATGTCTGAACTAAACTGAAAGTTGAAAGAAGAACGATCCTCCACAAATCAAGTCCCTCTGTGACGGTAATACACACACGTATCACCCCACGAAGACAATGCAAGGAGGGCGAAGGCATGGTGCGTCAAACACCCAGACGGACAGACAGACGGGCGGATGATGTATGAGCTCAATAACTCAACCTGTCTGTACCGTTGCGTCACTGTTTTTGTCGGCTCCTTTGTTCTTGAGACGTGATGCGGCAAAAACTCGGTCAGGTGCATGCTCGACGTGAGTAACATTTATTTTCCACCAAAGTTTCACACAGACTGGCGAACTGATGAACGAGTTGGCACTTATTTATAATTGCTTATTGTCTTTGTGACAACACCGTCTCTAACGTCATGCAATAACGTTGTAATGTTGTACATGTATTTTATGACGTCATTATGTGCCGCCATCTTAGATGATCGGAAGTTTGTTTTTAGACTGAAGACCATTTAGTCTTTGTGAATTTCATTCGAAAGACAAAAGCTCATCACTTTGGTTCCACTCTTTAGTCTTGTCGACGCACAGTGTTTCAATTCAAAACTTGTTACCAGTATGAAACCATTGTGACAGACAGACAGACTGACGTACAGACAGACAGACTGAACTCACCAGAGTCCAGGTAGTTGAGCAGGTTCTGCACAGCGTCTCTCTCCTCGTCCATCAGCTCCGTCTCGTAGACCGGAAGGTTCCCGTTGCGCCCTCTGGTGTAGCATCCGCACGTTATGCAGCACAGACACAGGTCCAGCAGCTTCTGCACGGAGAGGAGAAAGACATTTATTTATTTATTTTTATCTTATTTTATTGTTTTTTATTTTAGTTTAAATATATTTTTTATTTTAATTATTTTAATAGCAACCGTGGCAGTCCCTTATCTGGGGCCAGTGCACAACCATTTGTGGGGTCAAACATACCCCTGTTTTGGACTTCCAAGTCCATGAGCTTTAGATCCAAGGTTGTATCAAGTCACCTCTGAGTTTGACACCTGTCAACTTGGTTAGCAAGGCTGCCTGGGACCTTTTCTCACATGCATCAGTCAGGAGTCGAATTCCCGATACTGATCCTGGTCAGTGAGGTGTGACTGAAGTCAGTGTGTTACCAACTGACCTTCAGAGTCAAACATTAACCATAATTAATGTACATTAACGGACCTGCTGGACTAACGTTTCCCCTTCCCCATACAAAAGCCTCCCACTCATCAGTCAGGAGTCGAACTCCCGAGGCAGTGGTGAGCTGCTCAGTGAGGTGTGACTGAAGTCCAATGTGCTACCAACAGATTTTTCCCCTTCCCCCTCCCGATCTAACGTACCTTAAGTACCCTGACGATCTCCTCCAGCAGGTCCGTTTTCTCCCCGTTCGCTTCCTTCAGCCTCTCACTGAACTTCACCTCGGGGAAACCCTCGGGAATCCCCTTCTCTCCAACCTTACCACCTGTATGACGTCACAATAATAAAGGCGTTAATGTACAGTTGAGTATAGTAGCAGTAAGTATTCTAGACAAAGTAAAGATACAGCCTTTCAGCCGCGTGCCTTTCGACATCCACTCAACCACTTATCCAGAGTACAGCCGATCTATTTGTTCATCAGAAATGAGAGATGAAAAACGTTAATTGGCTTATCGTATTTGTACGTTCGGTTGTCGTTGCGCGACTTTCCTACCCGTACAAGCCGAAAATGTAGCTGTATGTGGAACTGAGCAAGGAGACGGGGCGTTTTCATAAACTTTAGTGCACCACCCATAACGCAACACTTTAATCCAATTCCAAGAAATTGCTGCGTTAAGAGTAGCGTTACGTGCAGTTATTCCCCAATGCTACCAGATCAGCGTTAGGTAATAACTGCACATAAACATTAACTCCACCTTAACGCAACAACATAACAATTGCACATGTGTTTAGAGTTTATGAGCATTAATACCGTTACTATGTAAAACAAGACCTTGTCTACTTTAATGGCTTGCTGAGCAAAGTATTAAGGTATTGGTGTACCTGTGACATCATGGTGTGTGACGTCATAATAGGCTGGTGGGAATTCCCCTCCTACGTCACGGTGTTCCTTGACGGTGGCGCCCTCCATGTCTCAACTCTCACACTAAAAGTCCCATGCATCGAACTGTAAATATACAACGGAAAAATGTACAATTAACATCATGAGTCGTAAGCAGTTGGACCAGTGTCTGCTTGGAAGGGGTGTAGTACATCTGCTGTCCACTGACGATTGTAGATTCACGCCAGAATTTAACTAACGTCAACATTGAAATGGTAGATATATGCATTTCTGGCGTTAAGGAGGTCCAGCTGACGCTACCATTCCCGTAAGAGTGTCTAGTGACAGCTTCTTGACTCCCAGTTGACTCAGAGCAGTGGCGGATCCAGATTTCCCGTACGGGTGGGCGCCCTGCCAGTAAGGGAGGGGGCTCCAGCCCAATTTTCACATATTTTCACCCAAAATTCGGCAAAAACTGCATGAGGGTTGTGACCCCTCGTTAGAATTGTCTGGACGTCTGTTCTGAAGGTTTGAAGCAAGTCCAGACAATTCTAATGAGGGGTCATAACCCCATACTTCCATCGAAACTATGCATGTCAAAATTTTCCTGAAATGGAAAAAGTGAAATTTCTCACTTATTTTTCAACAGAACATAGGCGTGTGACCCATCAACGACATGTTTCAAGATGCCCGACGCAACTGTGATGTCAGAATAGACGATTTATATGGTTTGAAAGCTCATAGTTCCAAGTGTTTACCACGCCCACGCCAACAACTATAACTACGACTACAACTACAACTACAACAACAACATGGTGATTGGTATGAAACAAAATGAAACAAAAAAGGCTGATAAAAACAAAGATAAAGTCATAAATTGTGTCTCTCTCGTCCAATATTGCGTATTTGGGCTTATCTCAATTTGTGAACATAAAAAAGTGAAAAGCAGATCAAAGAACAATTGATCAACATGATCTTAAACGTTACATTTAAAAAAAAAAGTTGATGAAAAGTACAAATTATCAAAACCACAAACACAAAAAGTTGTAAATCAGGTCAATGTTGCGCATAAATTAAAGTCCACACTGTGTAAAAAAGTTCTTTATCTGTGGCTGTAAAACTTTGTACGGATATGTCAGAATGTCCTGTTTTATTGTCAAGTAAACAGTGTTCAAAAATTATGGAAATGTGTGCAACTTTCAGTAAAATTTTCCTTCTTTAAAAAACTATTGAGTTAAAGCGCAACTTTTCATGTGATCATCATGACCTCAAATTGTGAACTCAGAGACTAACAATGTGTTAAATTTAGCGTTTAAATTTAACAATAAAACACCTTGTCTGATTTTTCCATGTACACATTCATTTGTAGATGGAGTTTTGAAATAAACGAGAATCTTGAACTGTTCAGAATTAAAAATCATTGAAATTATTCTTGTACATCTTGTACATTTAAAGATGTAGTCAAAATCGGATTTTAAATAGCAAATAAAAGTAAAGGAGAAACTCATCTTTAATTCTGAAGCATCACTTTAAAAATTCACCATAAAATTAAACTTTTTACCATGGAGTAGAATTACTCTTGTCTTGTGCATTTGCGGATCCAAGGGGACGCCACCGCCGGGCGCCCCCTCCAACGGCCAAAATGTTATTAATTTTTGAGGGGTTTGGGCAAAAATGTTAAAAGGCGCCCCCTCTAACCACCTGAAGCGCCGGGAAATCCTGTATCCGGCCGTTGTGTACCAGTATATAACTGTGGCATCCTTTAACCATCTGAATGAATAGTCTATCACTTGAAGTGTTGATAGTGTAAAAAAGTTCACAACAGTTTGGAATGTCAGGATTCTGGATACTTTATTTTTCAATTGAGGACAATTAGCAAATAAACTGAAGAAACACAAAAGTTACCACCTTGAAATCAACTCCTCATAATTTCTAACAGTCAGGAGAAATTTACATCAAGCACTCAGTATCCATTTGTGTCCTAATTTTGCCACTAAATGCCTTGTAAAAAAAAGAAATGCAGACTCTGCAGATAAAAAAAAGCCTACAAAAAGAAAGGAAGACTCCCGACAGTTATTTAAAAAAGAATTCAATCATGCGATGGCAGAACATAGCATGATTGCATCGCATGTTAAGCTCTTAATCTAAACCTCTGAATCTCTAATGTGTGGATGGAGGTCAGTCTTGAGTCAGAAGTTAACAGCTTGCAGACACTTCAACAGACTTAAAAACATAGCAATGCTATGGTAACACCTTAGTCAGACGTCATCCATTACTTTCCATGGCTATGATAAAAACACCAGTGAGTTACACAATACAGTAATACTGGAATAAATATAGAATGAATAGTAGCCATTTTGATATTTGTTTAACTATAAAAATTGATAGTTTATAGCTTACATTTGGCTACCTGCAATCTACTGGGAGCAGTTTGAAGTGGTAATGAAAACTAGGCAAAATGTTTCAATTAAATTTACCTATAACATGACAATTATTTCAGTTTTGGAATATATTTCTTAAAGTACTAATGCAGAGTATGAGAGGATTAATTATTCTGGACATGTCAATAGGGTATCTGAACAAAAAATGGGATGAAAGAAAAATAATAGCTGAAGGAATCCAGCATAAAATATTTGAAGAAGTAACAATTACTAGTTGTAAGACCAAAAATCCATTTATTTCAATTTTTGATTCAAAACTGTTTAGATCATTATTTTTATGTTTCACTAAAGTATGAACAAGTAAAACATAAATAATCATTATTGCAATTGATGCCCACAGCTGGTGAAATGAAACAATCCATGTTATGGCTTTCAATGAGCTTGCACTATTAGTTGGATCTACAAATGGTAGGCATAAACTAAATGGAACTAATTTTTTACTTTGACTTATGAACACTGTGAAACCTACAGAAATAATAAGGGACACAATTAAACTACAAATTAGACATTTTGAAACAAAATTCTTCTTTTTAAATCTGGTATTAAAGGGAAAAGAAACAACCATTAATCTGCACAATGAAAGAATAAAGAGCAAGATGGGAGATAGCAATTGAAAAAGGAGAACAAGTGCAAATGTTGAAAAACAAAAAGGACTAGGTTGCCATTTATGTTCTTTGACAATATATTCCTTTCCTTAATAAAAGTGTGCAGCCCAGACAATGATGATATAAAGTCCACATATCATATCATTCAAATTAACAGCCACTACCATTTGACCAAAAGTGTTGCCAAGCTGCTTGTGAACAAACACCGAAAATGTATTTCCTAAAATGACAAGAAATGAAATTGTCACAAATACAACTTGAGTAGAGAGAGTGGGTATTAGATTTGCACATGATTTATACCAAGGTTTAATTGCTGTGTATTCAACATCTGGTGAGACCACACAACAAAGTCTGTAGTCACATGTTTGCAAGATTTTGATATTTAAGTCAGCTAGCACATTTTTATTGAAATCTTTAAGATAGTTGTATTGTATTCAAATTACCAACTGTTGTGGGGATTCATTGATGACTTTGAATGGAAAATAGTTGATCATATTAACTGATAAAGTGACATAATTTAACATTGGAAGAATATTAAATGATTTACTTTGAATGTGTCTGATGACATTATTGTTTAATTTCACACTATTTAAACACATTAATTGAAAGAAACAGTCCTTTTCAATGATTTGTATGGAATTGTAACTATTATCAATACTAATTACTTGATGAAAGTTTGTATATAACCCACATACTTTAATCAAATTGCTTTTCTGTAAATTAAGCACATCTATATTTTTAATTGATGTCATAAAGTTTTCAAAAAAAATATTTCTGACTGCATGATAGTTAAAGCTAAATAAGGGAATGGTATAGGTAAGTCCATTGGTGAAATTTGTGCATCATTGCAACTTATGGCAAGAGCCAAACAATTGCACATAGATGGACAATGCACATCATAAATGTCACACAATAGTTCATCATCCCCTGTTGACAATCTTCATATCCATCACAAGCATTAGCAATGTGAAATGCAAATCTGTGAATATCTACATTTGAATAGATTAGTACATTGCCTGCTTTGACCACATGTCAGATGTTTTGATTCATCATGTCCTTTTGGACAATCCCACATACCATTACAAACATATGCCCAAGGTATGCAATAAAATTCTGGACACTTAAATATCATATTACATTCAAACTCTTTGCAGTTTTGCAGATGTTCTCCAAATGTGCAGGGTATAAGGCTATGGTAATGATCTAATTTATATACACATATGCTTGATATATTGTAGCATTTTGTTGATCCATCTACACATGGTATTTGGCTAGGATTTTCACAACTTTTCTGATA
The DNA here is from genome assembly GCA_038406195.1 of Haplosyllis anthogorgicola. Classification (NCBI taxonomy): domain Eukaryota; kingdom Metazoa; phylum Annelida; class Polychaeta; order Phyllodocida; family Syllidae; genus Haplosyllis; species Haplosyllis anthogorgicola. The sequence goes on along the minus strand of JBCAUI010533062.1, from coordinate 3,792 downwards.
CAAATTATCTTCAAAATTGTATTTTTGAAAATTACTCATATTGATTGTTGATGACTTTTCAAGTGTGAAAACATTAACATTCTTATAATATTTGTTCAAATAAAAAACACACATGTTGTTTACTGTTTTTCTGTGAAGACTACTACAGTGTACTACTACAGTGTTATCTTTAATTAAAGTAGCATGACTACAATTGTTTTCATCAGCAGAAGTTTCTTTGGGACAATCACTGATTCCAACACAATTGAAAGCCACTGAAATCAGAGTTCCCTGATCACAAGAAACTAAATTGCTACCAGCTACCATTTGATATGATTGTATTGCAGTCTCACAAATATAGTAACCTTGTACATTAGTGTCTGAAGTTTGAGAGGATTTATAGAAATAAGTATTAAAATGTCTTGTATATGTTATAATCATTGTTTTGTTTCTTTTATGAACTAAAATGGGTGGGAAAACAACCTCTATTGCATCAAAAATAAATGTAAATTTAGTCACATCACCTTGGTGTTGAGTTTTCTTCCTTGGGAAAATTGTGGGACTCAACAATGTTTTACCAGTGTTCCAAACAAATTGATAACATTTTTCAAATTTAACAAACTGACTGTACTGGTAGGATCCATTTCCTTGTAGACTGGTGTCAATATTCAGATAAGAAAAAGCATTTACAAAGCGCAAAATATTTTTGGGTATTTGACTTTCACAAGCCACATATCTCCATTCAGGTGTTGCCAGGTTAAATAAGATTAATAATGTGCATTTGTTACTAGTATTTGTGGCTTGTGATACTGCTCTTATCAGGTGAAGACTTCTGTCTTGAAATACTTGTGGTGCTCCTCAGAGGGAGAAAGGTTTATCTCAGTAAATGCAAGTGATCTCCAGTTTTGGTAAGATACAGGATCACCGTTTTCCCAGAGGTAAATTGTCTGAAAGTGAAAAGAGAAAAGCTCCTGGGTTAAAGTGTTTCATGTCAAAAATTACTGGACAAATATAAAAAAAATTACCTGATTTTTGGAAGGTATGGACAAGCCTATAAATAAAGCTTCAAGAAAGCAAAAATTCAATGTATGTGTATGTAACAAAAATATACAATCATCTTGCTCTTCTTTACTTGTAAGTATTGGCAAATGTACATAGTTCTTTATGAAGATTGGTGACATCATTTTCTTGTAAAATAAAATGTTGAAACACCAATCAAGTGTTCCATAACTAAACAGGTGTTTATCACATGTTGTGACACGAATCAAATTATCATCGTTTTGAATCCTTTGAAGTAACCAGTAAATCTTTAAAACAAAGTTAGCTTTGTGGAAATGCTTGGCATCTATTTTAACAAGTGAAGATTTATTGCCCTCTGATAATACAGTGCCTGAAACAAACTCTAATCTAAGTTTTTTCATTCTTCCCTGAGAAATATTTATAACCTTGATTAGTGTAAAGTGAAGTTGATTCCAAAACTAACATATAAGACCCACATCCATCAGTCCTGCATAGAATATGATGACTTAAATTTACTCCAAATGTTTTTATTTTGGAGTCTCTTTTGGATAAATGCAAAAGGAGTCTGTGGTAATCATAACCTGTGGTTTTGAAATAATTAATTTGTTCCAAAGGATCTTTTGATTCATAATCATTTTTTTGCAATAGGTTAGAGAAAGGGTATGTCTTTGTACTGGTGACATTCCAATGAATAATTATATCCACCCAGTTGTTCATTGTCCAAGCATTAAATATAAACTGGAAATGTATTATACCTGAGGTATTTGAAGTTTGTACTGTGTGGCGTGATGACAATTGCAAAACTCCATTGTCATTTAGCATTCTTTTGAAAGGAATTTTAGCAGGGGTAATATCAAGATAAATCACTTGATGAAAAGATTTCTTTGAAGATAATCTAGTGTGTTTGTTGTATCTATGAAATAATGCTCCCCTTATAAATCTACTTTTGTAGGTTAAAGATCCTTTTTCATAGAATCTTACTTCTCTCTTTGGAATCTTGATTTTATTTGTCATGATCTGCATTCTGAATATGCAGACTGACCTTATTCTTGAAATATAATCCCTACCAAGGTATTTGATTTGTATAAATTGCAATATTGCACACGTTTCTTTTTCTGCTGATAATATCACTGTTCTTCTATTGAATGTAAGTGTAAATGTTTTTGTCGATGTTGCTCCAACAAATTTTTGATAGTTCCTAGACCTGAAATTGTAGGAGTATTGACATACATCAATTATAGTTGGTTCACAGTTTACTGATGATACACTGAAACATACATTTACAGTGCCATATTGTTCATACAATAACGTGTAAAGAGGCAATTCGAGCGGATTTAAAGGCAAATCAAAATCTTCAAATTGTCCAGCGAGTAAAACAGTGACGCAATCAGTAACTAATTCATCAAAGGGGGAATATTTAAGTAGTAAAATTGCACAATGTCATTCACCATTGAAGAAGTAACTGCCATCACCATGTGGGTGATGACCGAAGGGCGAGAGTTGCTCCCAGAAGCATTAAGACATTGTGATGTCGTACAGGGAGTGATTACTGCCACCACGGGAATCCACCCCCAAAATGTGTACACCTTAAATGAAACAGAGTATTTGCTCTGTTATGGATCTCAACTGACAGCTGAAGAAGTCGGTGTTCCAATTGAAGGTATTCAAAATTGGCTGGGGATTCCCGTTGAAATAACTTGTGATGAGGTCCGCTCAGACCAAGTTGATGATGTCGTACGCAGTGCGAGGATTCATAGCAGAAGAGACTCCATCACCGTGGGTGAAGGGGAGATACATAACACCCCTCGTCATGAGCTGGAGACCCGGACTGGTGAGAGGATACCTCACACACCCTATGTGCCGACGCGAACACCATCAATGCCTTCGATGGGTAGTAATTCGTTCGATAGACCTAGGACCCCTGCGGGTGGTGCCCCTGTGCCGGGTGCGGGTGCACATCCTAGGAATTTGTTGCAAAAGGCACCTATTCTTCCTAAGTTCTCAGGTCATGTGACCGAAAAAGGTACTGTATGCCAAATGAGCCAATAAAACTGGACCTTAACTGATCCCAACATCGTGAAACCGCAATAAATATTCCAGCGGCAATTCTTTCACATGCATTTTATGGCGTTGTCCTGATCTGCCCCTGGTTTGCGAGGCGAGATACTAATTTTAATATTGGTGTCTTTACCTAGCACTTGCTTATTTACCTCACATCTGTCATATTTGAAATGACCTGAGACTGCAAGCGAGTGATCTTTTACAACAGAAAATATTTCACACCTTAGGCTTTCAACCAGTTTGGGCAGCAACTTTAATGTCCAGATACTCAAGCTGCACATGAGATACCGTATTCCCTCTGAAACACATGTATGGCACCCCCTATTTGTGAAACGAAAATAATTAAATGAATTTTTGACAAATTGCAAAAATTTTCGGTCGATGGAAGATGATTTTAGTATTGATCGACATTAAATAAAGAACAAAACAAAGTTAAACCATATGTTGATGCTACAAATACTTGATATATCTGATTTTTAATTAAGGCATCAATTCAAAATTTATCAAAGCACAAGGGCCATAATTAGAGGGGGGAATACGGCAGTTGATTTTTCATCTCAGTTTATTCACTCTGCGACTTTGGGCGACACTTTCATTTCATTCTAGCACTACTACAAACTACTATATTTGTAGATGCACAGAGGCCACGACCTCTTTGTGGTAAGTAGCTAAGCTGGGGTGTGCCGTTAGCTGGCTTCCGTGTTAGCTGCCTCCTACTTAGCGTGTCTGTTA
>JBCAUI010533051.1:0-11221 GCA_038406195.1 Haplosyllis anthogorgicola | reverse complement strand
TCATTTTCATGCAGTTTTTGGGGATTTTTACGCTAAAATCGGGTAAAAATTGGGGCGCCCCAAGGTTGGCGCCCCCCTACGAGAAATCCTGGATCCGCCACTGTTATTTATATGATTTTCATGATATTCAAAGTGCGACTACAAAGTGCGAAGAAATAAATATAAAAACCCCAACTTTTCATAAAAACCAGCAAAATTAAGATTTTTTCCAATTAACTTCGGACAGACCATGTTCGGTGTGGCAGTATTTTGCTTTGGTCAACAGTTCATCTCTGCATAATTGGTTTTTTATCTCAATTTCACAGCTCGGCGGGAAAACATTGAAAAAATAGCCTTGTGGAGCAAATGTAGACACTTTTGAGGGAATGCGTTGAATTTCTGGATTAGGTCGAGATTGTCACTTGAAAATGAAAGTCATGCAACTAATTCGGTGAGAAATTTTGTAAAATCCTAAAAGAAATGTATAGCTGTTTCTTACCTCGAAAAGAAAAATAGAAGCTTGGTCTGTGATAGTTTGGAACATAGCGAGCAGAGTGGGGAGAATGATAGGTGCTGTGATCTGGTGGTGGTTTGTAGTGATAGGAGGAGTCGCCATCTCTGGGTTGCGGTGAGTGGTAGGAGCTGTCATCTGGTGGTGGTCTGTAGTGATGTGTGGAGTCGCCATCTGGAGGTGGTAGTGGAGAGTGGTACGTGCTGCCATCTCTAACATATAGTGGGTAGTACGGCCTGTCATGCCCGTGGTGCTCCATGAAGGGTACGGGATCCCTGGGCGGTTGGGGTGGTGGGCGTGGGCGGGGATCATCCAGGCTGGGCGGTGGGTGTGTACGGGGATCATTAAGGTAGTTTCTTGCATATCTTCTGTCTCTCCTTCTGTGATAGAGACCATAATAAGGCCTGTGCATAAAATTACTTGTTTCACCTTCAGGCCCGAGCCTTTCGCTGTACTGATTGAAATATCTGTCCCTGGCCAGGAATCTGTTTCTACCAGTTTGATATCTGACTCTGTTTCTTTTTGTTACTTCAGGTACATCATGTACTTTGACTTTTCTGGATTCTTTTCTTTTGTTTTGTTCTTCTATATTTGTGTTATTAATCACAATAGATTTAGTATTGTTTGGCATTTTGTCACTTTCATCGCTAAAACTGTTATTAAACATATTTTCTTTATCATAATTAGGTCTGGACATGATGCTTTCAGGCAAAACCCGTGGTCCTTCTTCACTGTTGTGATGATTTTCTTTTCTTAATTGTGATAATTGTCTTAGTTGTTCTTCAGTATTAAGTTTTTGTTGATAAGGAAACGGCTGTTGTCGATTATTTGGCCTTGGGTCATGACGAGGATACGGCTGCTGTTGACTATTTACCCTCCGGCCAAATGGATCCTTCAAATCCAGACTGTTGCCAGTTTTCTCAAATTTTCCATTTTTACTTAAAGTCCTTCTTGCATAATCGAGGTCTTTATCTGTTTCCTTTCTAATATTTATAAATTTACTGGATTTGGTATTATTACTAAATAGATTATTTTTAAAAGAACTGGTGTTCCAAAATATCTTAGAAAATGAATTATGATTATTAATATTATTATTGAATTTTTTATCCGATAATCTAACATTTCCTTTTTTAGCATTTAGAAATAATTTCTCATTATGTTTCATAGTTACATGTCCTGAAACATTCTTATTGGAATTAATACTATTTAAAACATTATTGCTACTACTATTATTTAATTTAATCCTATTTAAATTATTCCTATTTAAATTATCTGTATTGTTTATATTAAAATGATTACGACCGCCATAAACAGTTTCGGTGTATGAAAAATCGTCTAAGGGGAATTCGTCTAAATAAATATTCTCACTTATAAAATCTTTATCAGATAATCTAAGATAAGGATTTGAATTATGCAATTTTCTCCTATTATTTTCAGTCCGTAAAGAGGCGATATTATTTTTATCAGATGATGAAAAATCATTTTTGTATATAATTTTATCTAAATAATTAAATAAAGATCCTTTTAGATATAATGGAATAATTTCGTCTGATTCACTTAATTCACTTTTACTTTTATAAATGTCTTCAGCAAAATCCCTCAAATACCTTTCTAGAGATATTTTGTCTCCGAAATTTGCCTCATATGAATTTCTGTACTTCTTTTGCGTAGTTTCATAATCTTGACGATTAAAAACTGGAAAATACCTATCATTAAACATTTTATCATCGCCATCTATTAAACTTCTTTTAAGTGGCGAATTATGTTCTAATGTATCCGTATGTTTATCTTTATCATAATTTATATCATTTTTAAAGTCACTCGCGAAATTTTCTCGCGGTGAGTTACGTGACCAATCATCACGTGACTGTTTTACTATAGCTGCTACATCTTGTGGCAGGTTTTGATTTTGATGATCTTTCACTCGCGATAGCATATCCTTGAAAAATTCATCCCACTCATCATCTTTTTTAACACTAAACAGATCTTTAAATCCATGGTCTTGATCATTTACTCCCAGTCCTGTATTAGAACGTTTTAAATTTTCTTCTAGTTCTGCACTTGAAGGTTTAAAATTTTCTTCTAGTTCTGCGTTTGGAAGTTTTAAATTTTCACCGAATCCCGTTGAAAGTATTGGGCTTAAGTGGGGTGAGTCCTCTGCATCCTTTGGGCTTTGTTCAGAGCGATCAGGCTCTGAATACTCTTCACCTCGACCTTCAGGCTCGGTATTATCTTCTTCCCAATGATCAGAGTTCATCTCAAGTCTGGGGTCTTCATCTTTAACTAATAGGTAAGGTATGTACAAACCAAGTTACATTGTCGCCCAGAAATATGTCTCCGCAAATGGTCATATTTTGTGCTACATCTATGTAACATGTAGTCCAACAATTGTATAATTTACACAAAATTGCAAATTTTACGGAATTGAGTGACAACGTTTTAAACTTAATATTTGAAATAGCAGATACCATCAACTACAAAAGCTGCTAAGTTCTGTGAGCTAATACTGCAATTATCAATCAAACCAATAGTCATGCATTTTACTGACTGTAGCTTGCGCACTTTTGCTAGAAACTAGAGGCTAGCTGCGCTAAGACAAGGGTTTGAAAGTCATTACATGTATGTTTGCCGAGAGTTAGCCGTTTGGGTTTCCAAATGTAGATCGTGATAGTCTCTTTTATACTGAAAAAGCTCCTTCAAATTTCACTGACATTTACTTTTTATTCTTTGATCTGAATGGTTAGATAATTTCTGTGCAGATAGAGATATAATCCCGAGGCAGCTAAGTAACTTGGTTTATTCACTTTTACCTTCAACACTGTCTGGTGAGTCGATGCGATGCGGATTCATGAGTGCGTCATGAGGCGGCTCCTCAGGGTACGTTGCCACCAGTCTCTCCCGGGAAAAGTGTCTCGTATCCCCCGGCAGACGGGGGAGCCTCTCCCGGGCAGAGTGGCCTGGCCTTCCTGTGGAAGATCGAGGCCCCAAAGCTCTATCGTATTCACGTTCTCTTTCGGACTCTATGGCGTCATAGTCGTTGTCAGAATGGTACATACGACGGTTCTCTCTAAATTCCTTTTTTATCACAGAGGTTTAGGTACACGTTTGGTGCTTTGGTGCTTCCTTAAGAACGCGTCAACGGATGCGATCAACAAGAAACTAAAATTTTACTGGGAATCAAATTGACAACACATACCTGCGTAAGTTTGATTCAATTCGGAAAATGATAGGTCACCAAATAAAGATGACTCTTGATGCCTTTGCCTATTTTCTTCTGTTTAGTGAGTATTGTGGAATTCAAACCGTTTTACCCTAACCTTACTACATCAACGTTTGCAAATAAAGAGAACCACAAGTAGCAACGTTGTGTCTCTATTCTCGATTCAACACCGGAAAACAAACGATACGTCCTCACATATTTTTTACATCAAAATATTTCAGTTAATTCAAGCTAATAATGCAAATAATATGAAGCAAAATGATAAAATTACACAAACTGCTATATTGTTCATTAAGAAATACCTTGAAACAGTAGCATTGAATTTGTACAATTTAAAAATACCATAGTGCCTACACAAGGAGTAAATTGTCATTCCTTTTTTGTGGCGGTGTATTTAGTTCCACCTTATCCAACTAGTTTGATGTAAAGATGATGTAGTATGAGTAGGTTACATAAGCTGTTTGCATGTTTAACTCGAAACAAAGATGCAATTGAAAAAATACAGAGATAACGTATAGTTTGTACTACTAAGAAGAAGGTTCGATTATGCCAACACATAATCGGAGAACTTGACATGTTTCAGGGTATACAGTGACATATAGAAACGTGTAACTAAACCTCTGTGTAATGTTGATTGGATCTCCTCTCAGTTGGTACGTGCTCAAGTTTATGTCTCTGGTCTTGTCTCTTATCTCTGCTCATTTCTGATTCTCTACTATCAAACTCCCTGGAATAACGATGGTTACCAGCTCTATCTGGTGGATATCTGGAAACAAGCCGTTCCTGACGATGATGATCAGAATGACCTTGACCTCTTGACCCTACGGACGACCTCTGTCTTTGCATAGTATCGCGCTTTTCATCATTTATAGACGGATATTCAGTGTTTGAGTTGCGCCAAGATGTTGGTTCTCTTCCATTTCGTTTATAGTTATATTCGGATGAATGCCCGTGAGGTCTTGGACCCAGTGGTGAGGTTTGTTCATGCAGGGTATGATCTCTTCCATGCTGCAGGGTATGGGGTACCCTGGATTGGGTATGGACTCGGTTATTCGAGGAGGAATCGGGTGAAAAGGAACTTCTCCTACCTTGTGAGTAGTGTCTGGCATCTCCTACAATATTTCACAACATAAATCTTGGTTGCTCGAAACTAAATGTAAATTTATTGGATAAGCCAAGTGTAGAAATATTACAGACGAGAAGATAAAATGGTTTGGGAACAATGGGTGAATTGAGTGATGGACATGGCATGGAATTCTATTGTCCCGAAATGAGAACAATTTCAGTTCCTGAACACTTCACTATTGTCAGATGAATGTGCTGACACAACAACGTAGACTACTTTGACTCACTTTGACTTTGTGAAATTTAAAATATTGTTTCACAACGAAAAAGTTGTTTGTTGTTTTCGTTAAAGACCCATCAAGTAACCGCAGCCAGTAACAGATTACTGTTTCGAAAGGTTATTGCAACGTTACAGCAGGTAAAAAGGTGCACAGAACAATTAAGCAAGTAGCTACATACATAACGCTATTAAAAGATGAACTATAAAATTTTGTGAAAAAATTGCCATCAGTTCTTTAGGAGTCCGTCATATTGTACAGGCAGCAGCTGACGGGGTCACAAACCTAATGTTAACTTTGTTATGAGGAATCACACAAATTCCGAGAAAAGCTATTTTTTAAGTTACATATTTTAATAATTTAACCTTATACAGTAATTACCTGAGTGCACACGATGTGAGTAGCCCATGTTGTGCAAGCCATCCAGTGCATGGTGGTGCATTTGTTCGTAACTATTGTGACTGGAGGATTTGGGTTCCTGTTTCAACATAAAACAACATCAAACATACATATTATGCTTATGCCCACCAAGTAAATGAAATAATAATAAAAACATTTGGATATTTAGTAGTAAAAATTATCTTAGAATTGCTGTAACCTTACCCGAAAAATTGATGGGTACACATTGGTGTCATGTTGAAGATCATTGGCTGGGTAACCATGGTTTCTGTGACCGTTGCTATGGACGTTGCTAGGTGATGACGTGTAGGCATTACTACGATCATGTGATGCGTAACCATGGTTGTTTGCATGTATGGGATGATTGTATCTATGCTGATCTCTTGAATACGAGGATCGGTTGCTTTCATACCTGTTATTAGCAAATAAAAGTAACAGAGTTCAAACGAGTTTGCAATTATTAAATATAATTATCATTCTGTACAATATGACAACACTGTTCTAGCGTCATGGTGTCATGTAACGTTTTATTTATGACATCACAATGGAAACATCAGGACATGGCAACGGAACTACTTCTTGACGCATGAAATGGATAGTTTTATAAATTGATGTCAGTTTTTAGGCTGAATTTTATTCGATGGACAATTATATTCCTGAAAAATAGTATACATTTTCACATAGGGTCGCACTTTCCTGTCCTCCAACATAGGGCTGGTACCAATTTTACACCCTTGGTCTGTTGAAGCTGTGATTTACTGAAGCACTGCACAACATCTCTACCCCGTCTGGGGATCGAATCCGGGTGGCCTGCGCAGCAGCGGCACTACATGCTAACCACTACACTACCGGCTTGCTAACTCTGGTGACTGTGATACGAACCGCTTATTGTGCACTGCGCTGCCGTGCGGGGATGTTACGCCGTAGATAGTCTCTGTGTAGCCGTGAGGATCCTCCTTCTTTAGTCCGTACAATCCTCCCCGTCCACCTCCTAAAAGTAAAATTCATCATATCTAATTGAGAAAAATTTAACCGTGACAAAGGAAATCAGGTTTTTAATAATTAACATGTATGGAAAGTACACAAGTATACAAATGGCGTAAAAAATAGCAAACAAAGGCTACAACTTCAATGAAATATTAACTGACCTGCAGGTTTGTAGGCGGTAAATCTATCATACCCTGGAAAATTCGGTGTCATTGAGCTATGCTTTCCATATCTACAATAAAGAATAAAATACAAAACCGTTTCCAATCTTGCACTAGATTTAATTATCCCCGATATTAATAATCAAATGATCAAAGTAAGAACAATTTTTCTAAGAGCTTTTTGTGTTTGTAAAGATAAAGCCTAATCAATAAAAAACATTTACCTCACATGGAACATTGGTAAATCTGAAGGGTAGCCAAGTTTTTATTTGTTGGATTGCATGGATAGAATGTGCAAGAAAGTTGTAATGTACCTTTCTTTCCCAGGGTTTTGTTGAGGTCTGTTCTGCCTGTGGTGCACTTTGTTACCCCTGTATCTTGGACCGGCCCTGTGATGATTCTTTTGATTGTATTGTCCTCCATGGAATCTTGGTTGGTGCTTATTTTGATACACGGGGGTGATAGATTGCCAGGAATGCTGATCTAGATCAAGAGGTGCATAGTCATTTCCATGGTCATGTGACTGCTTTGGATGATCATGTGATCCACTGAGTCCCTCTGATTTATGTGTTGAGTACAACCTTGGTTCAGAAGCATGCACTTCTGTCTTAAAATTACTGGGCTCATAAGTACTTTGTTCTAGTTTTTCTTTTGGAAACATTTTGCCTAAAAGTTCCTGTTGATAATTGTGACCAATTGTTTCTTCTTTTGGCAGAAAAGCATTGAACCACTTTTGCCACCTGTCTTGGTTGTGTATGTTTTCCTCCATATATGGTCCCATAAAATCATCCAGTTTTTTACTTTGACTTTTATTACTTGAATTACCAAAATTTTTGTTTTCATTGAAATTATTTGAATCTTTTGGATTAGTCTGTTTAACTACTTTCCTTGAAACTTCATTTTTTATTGTTCCTGGGAAACTTCCTTTATTATCTTTAGTAATTTCTTCCACATCTTTTACAACATTTAACACCTGATCATCATAAACTTTATCATAAATATCAGTTGTTTGACTTTCATCATTTAAAGGCTTAAATAGTGTTGGATCACTATGAGTCACACTTTCTGTGTAAACATACTTGTTAGTTCCTGCATTCACTTCATGTATCTCTTGATAATCTTCATCCTCATCAAACTTAAAATCTATAAACTCACTAGATTTCTTATTAATATCAGATACTATGTATGAACTTGGAGTGTGTACCTCCTGGAAATAATTTTTATTAGAATTTATTAATTTGTTTTCAGAAAAAACTTCTTTATAATAATATTTATTATTTTGTGCACTGTTGCTACTGCTGCTGGTCTTCATCCTATGTTCAGGTAGGACTGATTTTTCATCATGTGCAGCAGAACTTTCATCATTTAATGGTGGTTCAGTAAATTGCTTAAATTCATCTAATACATTTTCATTTAATGAAACTGATGGTTCCGTCTGAAGATTAAACTGTATATTTTTATTTATTATTTCTTCCTCTCTGGCTTTAACTATTTTAGGGTCTGTCTCCTTTGAGCCCCATAAACCAAGAGTCATTTTCTTCCAGAAAAGTTCACTATTGGTGTGGCTGTCTACATCTAAAATAAGAGGGGTTTTTCACCATATTTGAAACAGTCATGAGATGTAAGCATAGCAGAAACTCGCTGTCTGTGATAGGGTATCAAAAATATGTATTTTATAACGTATTTCAAATTTTTATTTTTCATTCTATCTTACGTTAACTTGAATGAACATGTAAGCCAAAATTTTTAAGCATTTTATTCATTTTATCTTACTTCTGGCATTTGATTTTATTTGGTTTATAAACATGTCATATATTTCTTGTCCTTTTGTAGCGCACCGAGCTTGCCCTACTCTCTGCTAGGGAGACAAAAGGTCAGTTTGAAGAATAGTTAATGAATGTAGAGAATGGAGAATCGATTATCTAGTATTAAGAACACAGGTTTGTTCGATAAAATAAATAGCAAATAGTATGTTTTACTTTATGCTCTTCACTACAGGCCGGCTTTTTGGGGTGGTTGCACGCATACACACACGCACGCACAGTACTTACCCGGACAGGCAATCTCAATGGGGTGGTTGCACGCATACACACACGCACACACAGTACTTACCCGGACAGGCAATCTCAATGGAGTGGTTGCACGCATACACAGACGCACACACAGTACTTACCCAGACAGACAGCCTCCATGGGGCAGTCGCACGCATACACGCACGCACGCACAGTACTTACAGGGACAGACAGCCTCTATGGGGTAGTCGCAGGTGTTGGTTTTGCGGCTGAAGTGGAGCCCGCTGGAGCACGGCTGCTCGTACGCGAGGCCGCCGGAACACTTGACGAACCAATCGCACTTCTCAGGGTGCAGGTAGGTCCCGTCCTCCTTCTTCAAACATGGACTCTCTGAAAAATTGAAACGTTTCGTCGGAATACAATAAATTATAGAAAAATCTGTATTGGGCGAACTACCCATTATTCATTGGTAAAGTATGCAGGTAGCCTCGCCTAATGCAGTAGAAAATATTGAGTGACATAAAAACAGTACGTGGATGACAGTATTTAGGCCAATGGCTGCTACGTCCAATGCAGATTTCGCCGTACTTATGTCCCGTCGGGTGCTGCACCCGTCAATGTGACGGACATCATAGAAACTAGTGTTCCTAAGTGTACTATTGCAATCCATTGATCATGAATTTACAACGTTTTCTCCTCGTGACAGCGAGCTAAACTGTCCATGAATTTAAAAAAAATGGGGTTTTTTTTCTGATTTAAAAGCTACGTAAACGATGGCGTCATTTCAGTGCAGCAATACTTTACCAAATAAAAGACATTCTCACTGCCATGTTTTAAGTCCCATTTTCAAAGCGCGGTTCGAAGTATGAGCCAAACAATTTGATTACATGAATAAAGCCTCAGGTATGCAATTGTACTTACTGACATAAGCGTTAACCGTCCATTCAAAGCCGAACCACATGCTGCACATACATAGGACGACGGACACCAAATTATACCTGAAAATAAGTACCAACAAAATGAATATCTTCGGTAGCAAAACTAGTAGGGAGAAGCGAGTTCCACTCTTCCCCTCTCCCTCCCCTCTCCCTCTCCCTCCCTCTCCTTCCCCTCCCCTCTCCTCTCCCTCCCCTCTCCCTCCCCTCCCCTCTCCCTCCCCTCCCCTCTAAGTGCCATTTATACCCAAAAATTAAAATGTCTCGCATGAAAATGAACGAAATAGGAAAGATGGAGGGGGCGCTTACGCCCTGTCTATAGAATTGTGTCTGTTTGGGTACAACTGAAAAGATCATGCAAGGGAAGATGAATCATGGTTTGAACAAGTTCTACAGTTTTAAATACCTTAAATTTGTGAAAATAACGTCAATTAGTTTTCCATTTCTATCCATATTTCGTCACCGTTTCTCCATAGTATTTACTTCTTGTAATTCTGTTGGAATAAATATTCATATTCCGTCATCCACATAGGAAATTACAGTGTACACTGGTGTACCCTTGGGACCACCGCACGCAAGTCAGGAAGAGTGCAATCGAGGGAACCACCCTGGCTTTAAAAACTCATGCGGGGGGTCACACGAAGTCCATAGCGGGGGCAACCATTGGCCCCAAAAAGGGACCCTGGTCCAACAAAATATTATTTTAAAAGAAAGAGGCAAAATGTGTTGTAGTTAAAGGCGACTTAAACTGCCGAGATGCTAAAGTCACAAACGCACATTCACTGGGGTTTTTTCTTGCATGTAAATCCACATAAAATAAATCCACACTGTAGGAGCCACTGGTACCCTTTGTTTTGGATGCTAAAACAAGGGTGAAACTCTCATATGTGAGATTACTCACTTGCGTGCTATAATCGTTTGAGTCGTATCTTATAAATTTGAGCCCACTTTCTGCTCAATGAGACACATACAGTTAACTATACTAAAACTACCAAAGACTGAACTATAAAATTTAATATAATGAGTCACCATAGTTGTTATAATGTGTGTTACATCTGGGCTTGCAACAGATTGAGTCCAGTAATAGTTGCTGCAGTATGCTTGCGTGCACATCTGCAGGGGCAGCTGTTAGCCTATCAGCCAATCAAATGCAAGCATTCCCCAAGCTGTTACAAACAACAAATTCAAATTCAGTTTTGATTGAGAACTTCAACAGACAACATGTATTTTGTTTGTCCAAATAAAATTGCTTTTGTTATTATTCTGGCTTAAGCTAATAACAAGCTAAATAGCGACACACCACAAGATAATACATGGTGTCAGAAGATGGTGATCAAAACTTCACTGGAGGGATTTTCAAGTGAATTCAAGCTAGGACATTAGGTTTGTGACTTGTAGCATTTCTTCTCAAAGCTGTGTGAAGATCTGGTCAATCTCTCACAAGCTATTACCAGCCTAGAGTCCTGCAATCTTACTCTAGCCAGTGCAACCCACATACATGCACACACAAGTGCAAAACTGACCACCACAAGCTGGATCTTCAGTGAACAATCAACCCACAAGACAACACAAGTAAGTTTGATTTTACCTATCCACAATTGATAGAGTACAAGCTTCACCATGCCTGAGACAAGGGGATCCAAGAGTACCCCTGCCTGAGGTCAAGCCTCAACA